>JBCEWC010008375.1:0-20066 GCA_038996855.1 Solanum aculeatissimum | reverse complement strand
CATAGTTTTTTATTAACAAAATTTAAATGATAAAATCAATATTTTTTTCATTGTAGAATACTGATTAGTGGACAAACATGCAATGCACGTTCCTAGAGACTAGTACTATATTAAAAGTGTGGAGATCTTTAGAAATGTTGTTTGAACTTTTTGTCCTTCTTTAAAATACTCCGCTTTAGACAAAATCGTCTTTTCACTATTTTTTTAATTTATTATTTTATTTTTTATTCATTTAGTTTCAAGATTCACTTTTGAATTAGAATTTCTTTATATTTATAATTCACTTTTGATTTAGGACTATTATACATAAATAATTGTCAAAGCTATGAATGATATTGTCTCGGGTCTGTATTTTTATTTGGACTCAAATTAGTCATTTGTGATTTTATTGGAAATTTGCATTACAGACCAAAGTTTAAAATTTACCGTTGATTGCTTAAAAGAAATTAATTGTAAACATTAAAATACATCTCTCATTTGGTGTATCTTGTCACACTTTTAAGATTTATTTATTATACTTGTTGCATTTTACTACCCATTATACATACGTTTTTGATAAAAAATTTATCTTTCTAATGAATTTATATAATACACACGTGCAGCGCACGTTTCCAGAAACTAGTTGAAAAAGTACATTATTTTCCCTTACTCTTCCCCTACCGCAATTTAAAGGAAAAAATAATAAACAAAAGGAGTAATTATAACATTTTTATTATCAGTGAATCGGTGCCCCTCATATTTTTCTTTCCATTTTTTGATCGCTCTTCTTATTTGTCGCTCCCAATCATCTTTCATACGACAGCAACGTAACATATACATCAAATCAAGATCAAATAAAAGATTCTCCATCCCCTCTTTATACTTATCTATCACCTTTTTTTTCTTTTTGATTTCTCCTTCGGTGTTCGATAACTGTATTGGATCCTGACTATTCCGAATTCATCATTGCTTAAAAGAAATTAATTGTAAACATTAAAATACATCCCCCATTTGGTGTATCTTGTAACACTTTTAAGATTTATTTATTATACTTGTTGCATTTTACTACCCATTATACATATGTTTTTGATAATTTTTTTATCTTTTTAATGAATTTATCATAATTTATATAATACACACGTGTAGTGCACGTGTCCAAAAACTAGTTGAAGAAAAAGTACATTATTTTCCCTTACTCTTTCCCTACCGCAATTTAAAGAAAAAAAAGAATAAACAAATGAGTAATCATAACATTTTTATTATCAGTGGATAGGTGCTCCTCATACTTTCTTTTTCGTTTTTGGATTGCTCTTCTTATCTGTCGCTCCCAATCCTTTTTCATACGAAAGTATCGTAACATATACATCAAATCAAGATCAAATAAAAGATTCTTCATCCCCTCTTTATACTTATCTATCACCTTTTTTTTCTTTTTGATTTCTCCCTCAGTGTTCGATAGCTATATTGGATTCTGACTATTCTAAATTTGTCATTTACTTATAAGAAATTAATTGTAAACATTAAAATACATCTCTCATTTGGTGTATCTTGTCACACTTTTAAGATTTATTTATTATACTTGTTGCATTTTACTACCCATTATACATATGTTTTTGATAAATCTTTTATCTTTCTAATGAATTTATTATAATTTATATAATACACACGTGCAACGCACGTGTCCAGAAATTAGTTGAAGAAAAAGTACATTATTTCCCCTTACTCTTCCCCTACCCCAATTTAAAGGGAAAAAAAGAATAAACAAATGAGTAATCATAATATTTTTATTATTGGTGAATCGGTGCCTCTCATACTTTTCTTTTCGTTTTTGGATCGGTCTTCTTATCTATCGCTCCCAATCGTCTTTCATACGAAAGCATTGTAACATATACACCAAATCAAGATCAAATAAAAGATTCTCCATCCCCTTTTTATACTTATCCATCACTTTTTTTTTTCTTTTCGATTTCTCCGTCGGTGTTTGATAGTTATATTGGATCCTGACTATTCCGAATTCATCATTGCTTAAAAGAAATTAATTGTAAATATTAAAATATATCCCTCATTTGGGATATCTTGTCACACTTTTAATATTTATTTATTATATTTGTTGCGTTTTACTATCCATTATACATATATTTTTGATAAATTTTTTATCTTTCTAATGAATTTATCATAATTTATATAATACACACGTGCAATGCACGTGTCTAGAAACTAGTTGAAGAAAAAATACATTATTTCCCCTTACTCTTCCCCTACCGCAATTTAAAGGAGAAAAAGAATAAACAAACGAGGAAATATAACATTTTTATTATCAGTGAATCGGTGCCCCATACTTTTCTTTTCGTTTATTGGCTTCTTATTTGTCGCTCTCAATCCTCTTTCATACGAAAGCATCGTAACGTATACATCAAATCAAGATCAAATAAAAAATTATTCATTCCCTCTTTATACTTATCTATCGCTTTTTTTTCCTTTTTGATTTCTCATTCGATGTCCAATAGCTATATTAGATCTTGACTATTTTAAATTTATCCTGCATAGGACCCTCTTTAGAAAAAAATACTCTCTATTAAACTTTTTTTTAAAAAATTTCATAATTTAAATTTAAAATATCTAATTAAAAAAAGGAACAGTCTCACTCGCTAGCCCCTCTAGGAATGGTAGACATAACAAATACAACAATGATTAGTGTAATATTATAAAAACACATAAGTATTCGGTTTTGTACATGTGCGATTCTCCTCACCAACACGCACCCGAAAACACCCTTGATTTCGAGTCTCTCCCAAACCCAATACACACGAACGCTGTTATAAGTACACATAGCCAGAGCTACAAGAGATCATTCGATACCTTCCCTTTTACCCCAAATTCCTCCAAATCTCATTAGATTCAACACTTCCAAATCTGCTGATAATTGCCAATTCCGTTTTCTGGGTTTAATGCAGATAGAAAAGGGAAGTGGATGAATGAACGTAAACTCCATGTGTTATGTAGCTGTTTCTAGCATGCACCGCTTCACTACGTCGATTTCATAGCTTTTCTGGTAAACTCAAAAAGTGGTCATGTCGAATCAATTGATTAAGCTGAAGAGGGATGTGATTGTGGCATGCATGACATGCCCTCTTTGCCATAAGCTCTTCAGAGATGCAACTACTATTTCCGAATGTCTTCATACGTGTCAGTCCCTTTTCTCTTTACCTTATATGGGTCAATCAATGGTACCTGTTTCAATTTTGATTTGCTGTCGATTTTCCCGATTACGCTGTTTCCAGTTGTTTTTACGATCTGGGTTTTGCTCTGTTAGCGTCGTCTTAGCTGGAGAGAGTGGTTTACCTATCTGGGTGTTTCGTATATGTTTTTGTTTGAATAATTGTAAAGGCAATTGTAATTGAACATGGGATATTTTTTGGGTTTTTCAGCTAAATGGGAACGGGCTATCTGTTTGATCGATCCCATTAGGCAATTGGTGATATATATGGATGGTTTCGTTTCAGTGATATTTGTTTATTTCTGTACCGAGGAAAGTTCATTGTGTTTAATTGAAGCTTCAAGAGGATGTTGTTAATTGACTTGATTTATTTGTATCCTATGATTCCTTTTTGGATTTTCTGTTGCGATAATTTGATCTCATTGACAAATCGGAGAACAGCGTAGGTGCTAATTTATGATTATTGCGTTATGTCTTGTCTTCTGAGTGGAAGTGATTGTTTGTAATGAGATGTTTCTTTGTTCATGTAAATATTCCTTTAGAAACTTGCACTGGTGTATATTATGTGAAGCATCTTGTTGGATGAATGACTTGAACTTCAGCTTACTTACTTCTCGTTCCTTTTAAATAAAAGCTTAGTGTTTCCGCATTTTGGTTCGGGTGTTATCGAAGCTATACTGTTTCTGCAAAAAAGATGACTACTGTTGTGACACTGTTCCTTCTGGAACTTTACTCAGTTTGCAGGAAATGCATCTACAAGAAGCTGTCCGATGAAGAAACGGAACACTGTCCCATTTGCAATATTGACTTAGGCTGTGTTCCTTTAGAGAAACTGAGGTCATATTATCTTCTAGCTCTTGTTCTTTTCCTTTTTCTGTAAATGCAAAAGTTTGCTTAAGTAGTCAGTTGACATATCAGTTTCTGTATATTTATTTAGCCAGAAGTTATATGCCTGGCTATACATGTTGCCTTCATACTTATTTGCTGGCTCAATAATGCTCCATGTTTAATTTGAGAGCAATGTGACATTCCCACCACAGTTGGGAAGTTCTTTCCTCCACCTCATTCACCTTTCTTTTTTATGCACTTCCATCTTCAAAGGGACAGACATGCTAGCTTTTTGTTGATATTTTGTTTTTTCCTGGGCCTTTTTTATAAGGTTTGTTGTTCCTGGACATAGACAATTAGGTTTTCTCTGAATCTCATAGTGATCTATGGGGTATTTTACTTCTAATATCTCACATTGAATGACTACAGACTTACATTAACTCTAGTACACATTTAATTATTCATCAGTTATGTTTTAATCTGAAACTAGCTTATGAATCCTCTATATCTGTTCAAATCTATTCAAGCGAGTTTCACTCCAGTACTACATAATATGCCTCATAAAGAAAATCAGGTGTTTCGAAAAAATATAAGTTCTCCAAATTTGCAGTTGTTTCCACACTGAATGCAAGTCATTTATCAGACTAATAAGTTTAGTATTTTGGTGGATGTCTGACATAATGTTAGCTACGGCTAAGCCTGAGTCCTAACTAGTTATATCATCTATGGATCCTTTGCTTGCACCATGTTTTGCACTTACTAAGTCCACATTGATCATGAGGTCTTCGAGATAACTTCCTTGATGGGTTTAGGTTTGCCTTATCTCCTTTTAAAACCTTCAATCATCATAATGTCGCAACTACAGACTAGTGTATTTTGAGGTCTACTTAGTGACATGGTTAAACTATCTCAAATGTCTCTTTTTTTTTTCTGGTGTGCCACTAGTTGCACCCATTGTCAGATGTGATCATTTCTCTCGTGGATATGTTAGGTCCTTAAGGCCGAATATTCACCCTACATAATAGTGTTGATCCCACAACTGTTCATAAAATTTGCCTTTTGATCAATTTACAGACTTGGATCAGTATTTACAATTAATCCTGGGTACTGTTTGGAGGTTCTGGGGTGTTATACCAAAAAGGGTAGCAAGAAGAGATTGATTTTTGAAATATAGGAAGGAAAACTTGGAAATAGACAAAACTAGCAGACTTCTACATAAATTCAATAATTGGAATCTGTACCTGTTGGATTTAACGTTCACTTCTGATTATATTAGAAGTCTCTAGAGTAGAAAAGGAGAGGAAACACTCGAGATTGGAGTGTAGAGAGTAAACTATGATATGTGGACAATAGAAATGACGTATGTTTCATTTATTAAATGAGTGTGTATGTGTGATGATATATAAATGTTATTACTGGAGTACCCAAATGCTGTTATCTTATGAAGTTTCACCCGTTACATTAGGCTCAACCCAGTTAATCTTTATTTTCTAGCACAATCTTGTTCTGTTCTTTCAGTCCTGTAGCTTCCTCTTATGCATGTTATATTTACTTCCACATTTGAGCAGAAAATGAAATTGTCCTGAGAATGGCATTTTAAATTATTTTACGACAGGCCAGATCATAACCTGCAAGATGTGAGAGCAAAGATATTCCCTTATAAGAGGCGAAAGGTGGATGCACCTGAAATTGTGCCTTCAGTGGCATTGCCAGTAAGGAGAAAGGAGAGATCACTCTCATCACTTGTGGTCAGCACTCCAAGAGTATCTACACAAACTGGAATGACAGGAAGAAGATCAAAATCAGTGGCAAGAAAGACATTACGGGGTTCAACCTTTTCAATTGAGAAACCTCTAAAGAAAGAAGAAGGTTCTGGAGAAGATCAGCTGGATAGCTCTAGCTCACTTGAGACTTTGAACAAGTTTTCTCAGAACATAAGGCTGGTAAGTCATGTTCTTCAGATGTTCGGTGTGGTGCCTAAATTTGGACTTCATTAGGTCTTGTATTTGGCAATGTTTTGCACAGACCTGCAGTAATATTGTTACAGTCAATCATGTCATTTTATTTATTTGTTTATTTATCTTATGCAGAATTCTTCTAGTACTGAGCCTTCGAGCCACCCTACACCGGATAAAGAAACTGAAAATGGCAGTGAACAGTGGGAAGGCAAAATTGATTTGTGGAAACCTTTAAATTGTTTGGTGGAAGCAGCAAACAGGAGCAAATCTTCAAGGTTTACCTCACAGGGTTCTAATACTAAGTCGGAAGGTCAGCATTCCCATGACCGTGAGGGTCATGTCCGTAAAACTAAATTCAAAGAACATGGACAGAAATTGAAGATCAAGGATGACAATAATAGCGATTCTGCGCCTCCAGAATTTGACAAACCTAAAAAGTCGCGTAGAATTCGCCAAAAGAAGGCATCAGTTTTGGGAGATTCTAATATTTCACCACAAACTGTACTGGATGCAACCACTGCCAGATGTGAAAGGAGAATCTATCCTATATGGTTCTCATTGGTGGCCTCAGAAGACCAGTGAGAATCTGCTATATCTTATAGAATTTTCCTGTTTCACTTTTTTCAGAAATAAGATTGAATTTCCAATGTTTTTAATTCTCCTAATTAATTGTCAGGGAGGGAGATGCACCCTTGCCACAGATTTCTGCAAGTTACTTGAGAATAAAGTAAGTTCATTTTATTCCGTGAAACAAATTTCTTCTGATTATGCTCTTAGTATGCCTGTTAGCTCTTATAATTCATAAAGGTTGCCCCAAGAATATTTTAGCTGCATGAGTTTTGGTTCTTACAACCTTTAAAATCTTTTTCCTCCCCTTTCTGAGGTACTATTCTGCAACTTGTCTATTTTTTGGTGGTTCTGGGGAAGTCACAGTCACGTTGCATATAGATAGAGAATCTAAGCTAAAAATGGTAACTACTTAATGTTGCTTCAGAATCACTTGAACTGATTTTTAAAGTAGGATAAGCTCTACATGAGAGTACATTCAATGTACTGTGGTGACAAGTTTGGCAGTTGATTTAAATTACCTTTATTTTGTGCATTTGGTCATATCTCATCAGTAAAGTCACGCATCATTTAGGGGCAACCAGCAATGATATTTGATTGGGGAGTTGTGTGTGACTTTCTTTGTTCTAACATAAAATGTTAGCTTAGTGGAAGAGTATAATCATATACGTCACTATACATTCTCTCTGTTTTTGCTTGTGAAATTTTGGTTAAAGTAATCTGAAAAAGTAAAGCCTTGTCGTAGATCTACATTCCTTGAATGTTGCACGTACCTGTCGACCACTGTGCACTTCAATAAGTTTGGTATTCATGTGGGTCACCTATGTCCGATGTCCGGTAACCGCATTGAAGTCCGACTATTGTGGATTCGCTCTGCGTAGGGTCCCATTTGGGGGGATTTGCATCTGACATTCGTTGGGCTTCTCCCTAGCAAAGAATGTTTCTCACCCAGTGCTCGAACCCGAGACTTCTAGTTAAGGGAGGAGCAGCTCCATCCACTGCACCATATCCTTTAGTGGTGGGATGCGACACAAGTACTTCCCCCGGAGCTTAAATATGGTTCTTGCGTTAGACTAATGAAGCTCTGACACCACTATTGGGTTTTTAAAAATGGTGGAGCAGCAAAAAGATTAAAAATGATCAAAATTGTCTTTGTTTTTTAAATTAAACATAGAGGGGTTTAAGTCAGAAAATCTGCAGGATAAGTTTCAAAAGTCTATAATATCTCAACTACACTTATATAACTAAATTTAAATCTAAACAAAGACTAATTATTCTAGTAAATTAGCAGAAACAAAAACAATTTTCAACAATAATGCTTAATTCCAATATGGTATTGTATAAAATATAACCATATTTTAATACATACAAAATGGGTCAAGCCATTTTAACCTGCTTAAATATGGGTGCATTGAGTTATGATCCATTTTCAGCCCGTTCACACCACTCCCACTACTCACCCTTGAACCAGCAGTAACCCAATCTGATTTGCTTGAGCCATTGGATGGCTTTTGTAGAGGGCAATATTCTTGCATAGCTCCTTTTGTAGGCATATTTCCCACTTTTTTTGTGGCATTGATATCTGAACTCGGTGTATTTCTACTAATTTTTAATAAGTAAAACATTAGTGTACTATCGAGTGTCAATTTCTTCCACCCATTTATTTTTACTTTTTCTTATGGGACTAGAAGCAGCAAAAGATGATCTACCATTAGTATATTCATAATTATACTTGTTTTCCATCTTACCTATTTCCCAGCTACTGCTACTGCAGTTGCTTTTTAGTCTATGATGCTCCTCAAGCCTCAAAATTCTCTGGTTTCTTCCACATCAGTGCTGCAACCGATCTACTGTTGAAGCATGTTTCTACAGCCCAAAAGTTCCTCCAATTTTCAGAGTGATTGTTTGCTTCCGCACTTGCCATATAGATTTTTGCACTTATTTTTATTTCCACCCTTTGGATATATTATTCTAGTATTAAATTGAGTAATTACCTCAGAGAAAAGTTTAAGCTTCTAGAGAAGATACTTTTGCTTATTTTTATTTGGTCTAGAAAACGCTCCATCATGTGCAAGCTCGACTCTTTTTTCTTGTGCCAAGCACATGAAATTTCTTTTTGATAATTGGTGGATGTGAGATTTGAATTTAGAAAATCTGCCTGCTCTGGTACCATAAATATGTGACCACTTCATTTAGAAGTATAAGCTGTTGGAGAAGGGACATCTATTTGTTATATTAGGTTTGTGACACACTGGGTAACCACCCCCCCCCCCCCCCCAAGGCTAATCATTTGCTTTGGTAAAAGATTGTGAACGAAGTCAGATTTGTCATACTACTAGCAGGACCTATCTTCCTACATTATGCTGGTTGCTTTCTGGGGTAGCTATTCAACAAACAACAAGAACTGTGCCTCATCCCAAGTTGGATAAACAAGGGATGCAACACGAGGACTTGCTAGGGAGTCATCCATCCTAGTACTTCTCTTACCTAAGCATGCTTAGTTTTGAAGTTTTGATGGGATCCAATGCATTAGTACTAGTATGATTGCATCTTGGCTCAAATAGAAGAATATCACTAGTGATATGGTTAGCATTCCCTCCATCGGAATATGTTATCATGGATAAAATTAAGGTGCTTGAGCTTGACTGAAAATGATCTCCTCTTCAAGTGAAGTTTGAAATATATGGAAGCTAGATTGGGCAAAGAGTATGAAGTGTTTGTTACATTTCTTTCCTCTGTTGCAGCTTGGTCCATATCTTGTGACCTTAGAAGTCCTCAGCAAACGAGGTTAGTTAATAAGAAAGAGGAAATTATACTTTCCAATTTGAAATTCTAATTACATACGAAACAAGAATCCTATCTTCCGGCCAGAGAAGTTCAGACACCATTGCTCACTTTTAATGGCTTATAACCAACAGTAATCTGGAGACTGGAATCAATAATGAAAGCATGAAGTGATGTATGCTTGTGATAAAGGGATCTGGGAATTTTAAAAAGAAAAGAAAAGGAAATCACGGACAAAAAGAACCTTGCAATTTGATATCTAACATTAAAATCCTAAACTATTCAGAAGAATGGGAAATGGAAAAAAACAGTTTTTGGGAAGTTTTGATCCAAAAAGTAAAATGGTAATGCAGAAAAAGAGGGGTGCTCTGGAAGTTGCTAAACAGATAATCTGAAATGATGGGTCTGACAGCACCTAAAATTCGCATCAGTAATCTGGCTTACGAGTAATTTTGGATGTATAACTAGCAAATAGTGTACACTGATAAGACTTGGAGGATAGAGATATGGAGAAAAGAAATAATGTAAGCAACCTAAGATAATCATTGGGAATGGATAAGCCATAGATGTTTGGCGGTTCAAGGACCTAGAGCCAAAAAGGGATTATAGTATTAGAGGCTAGAAAGAGAAGCTCAAGTTGGAAAGGTTTCTGTGCGCAAAATTAAGATTGAGGTATTCCATTTGTAGGAGTAAACCATCAATATCATTAACATTTTGAGATAGGTATTCTTGCATCTTTTTTCTCATATTTTCCACTTTTGCAGGGATGGTAATATTCCAGTTTCTTTCATACAAAAATACCTGATGCGGAAGTTGGATCTTAAGAGTGAAGACGAGGTGATTGTTTTGATTTGTAGTTATTTATAAATCAATGAGCAACATCAGCATTTTATGCGCAATTATACATCTTCTTTGGTGATATTAGATTGAAGTCTGGGGACATGATTTTCTTTAGTTTTAAAAGATATTGGGTGCAATGGTCATCCAGTCAGGTTTTGAACTAGGCTGTGTTAACAAATTACAACATGGACTAACTCAACTTTGGGGCAGGTAACACACTATTTATTCAAGTGCTAAAACAAGGAATGGTAATGTGTGATCCTTAATGTTAAATGAAATGTCCCTTTTTATTAGCAAGAAAGATATAACCCATAAGCAACAAGTATGGAAGGGTGAAAGAGAGAGAGAGAGAGAGAGTACTTGCAGTAAATTTCATTGGAAAAAAACCTAATTAACTATTTGATTGTTTTTACTTTTATGCTATACTGACTCTAAGGTTATTTTGTAGGTTGAGATTAGATGTATGGGACAATCAATAGTCCCTAGTTTATCACTGAACAGTTTGGTTGATATGTGGCTTCAAACTACCCCATCCGAAAAAATACCAGCAATTATTGGTTCATCAGCAAAGGATTTTGTTATGGGGCTAGCTTATGCTCGAAAGATCCCAGGCATTCCAGCTTCTTGAGTTATCATCACCGCATTCCTATACTTGATAAACTGTATGAGAGTTAGTCATATGTTGAAGTAGCAGATCGGAATTGCTATATCACTGTGCCTTGAGTGGGCATCCTATGGTGAGACTGTCGACTAGTAAGTTGTTTTCAGCCGCTGTGACTAGAATGGGTGCAGATCAGCAAGAAACAGGAACGAGATAATGAAGAAGATTATACTGATATTCGAGTTAGGCTATTCCGGCTTTAAACTGAAATACCATGCTTTCAAATTCACTCTCTTTCTGCAATGTGTTGTATGCTTGTACACTATCTTATTTTCATACTGCGTGAATTTTGATAATGTTTTTTCGTTCATGTCTTTCAAATTTCAGATCTTCATATATATACAATTTAATTTATTTTTCTAAGGCTACTAGTATTTCACTTGAGACTACAGTGTGGCAGTACATTTGGGCAACATTTTTGTCTGATTCTAGAATGACCAGATCATCAAACTTCCCATTGTATGATGGTTTTGCCACTTGTACAAATTCATCCCACATAAGTATTAATCAAGCGCATAACCTCGCAAAACATAGTCAATGCTGAACATGCTAAACCCAAATAAAGTAGAAATATTGTGATTAAGTGTCAACGTAAAAACATTTGAACTATGTTCAATATAAATCAAATTGAATATAGGTAACCCGATATAGACATTCATATATCCTATTCAAACAATTCAAGATTGAGGAATAATTGACTGGCATAAAAAGCTCAAGTAACCTAGTTGCTTAATGCATAAATTCAAACCGAGTTCAATCGAACAGCAGAATTAGATTATAGAAGCATTCCGATTGGTTCGTGTCTCAATTCTCCATTGGATTGCCAGAAAATGTAGACAACAGCCATTCACGGCAGTAGAATTAAGCATTGAAAATATGCACTCATTGTGCTTTCTGCTTCAATTTAACAGTAACATTTCTGGTGAGACTACATCTTCCAGATCCATCGGTATTATAGCTTCATATCATACGGAGGTACCAACGAAAGAGTGCAATCCACCATCAGCGGCATCATCCTCTTCCAGAAACAAATCCTCTGTAATCCTAAACGTTGCATGCAAAAAGATCAACACCATCCCTACAACAATCGACACCAACACATTCAACCAAACGTGAGTCAGCACCAAGCTCACCACCGTAACAACTCCGAGAACCACCAGAACAATCCTATCATCAATCATACGGTTAAAAACCATCAATGGTTCATCGCGATGGAAGTATAGGAAAAACCAAGCGACGAATACGATTAGGAACACAATCATTGAAATCGGATGCCATAAAAGGCTTAAGAAGAGTATGATCAGTACAGCCATGGCGTAGTTGACCCGAAAGTAGCTGAGGTTTCGCTTGACCCGAGATGCGAAATCGGTGATGGAAATGGGTCGGGTGTAGGAAGACGGGTGGGCCAATAGCTCTCTCCATGAACGACGGCGAGCATAGAAGGAAAGCGTGCCGGATCTAGCCCGACTGAATGAGAAGTCATAGGCCGGACGCATTATTGATCGGAGGATTGTGTTAGGTTTGCAAATGGTGGAATGCCGACTTTGCTGGATTAAACCCTAGAAAAAGGGAATCGAATTGGGACTAACCGCGCCTAATTGGGAAACTTTCAATTTGGTGCATAGCAAAAATTCACGGGGGTTATTACATATTTTCGGATCCAATTTTATATAACATCTTTTGACTTGACATGAAATAAGAAACAACAATAATATATACCATTAAATTTCACGATTAGAGTTTGAGAAAGATAAAATGTACGCATATCTTACTATTATCTCATAGAGATAAGGAGGTTGTTTCCGAAAGACCCTCGTCTAAAAAATCAAGTCCTATAAGCAGAAGATACTAGATATAGAAAAACAGAAAAGAGTAAAAAGGAAAATAACTAATAATGAAAAGTAAATGATAGTATGTAAATATAATAAAAATAACAAATATAAGACGAATAATGACAACATAGAATATAAAAACGTAACTACTCCTACAAACTTACTATATCACAAGGTCATACATCAACCTTACCCCTTACTAGCCTCCTATCATATTACGCGAGTTTCACTCCTTTCTATCTCAGGTCATATCCTTGGTGCGATGAAGTTTCACCATATCTAAGGTCTAACTTCTCGCACCTCCTAATAGGAGCGTTGGTACTTCTTCTCTGCATATGTCCAAACCATCGCATTTTCGTTTCCCTCATCTTGTCAGCCACAGAAGTCACCTCTAACTTCTCTTGGATGGTCTCATTTCTAATCTTATCACTCTTGGTATATCCACACATTCATCTCAACATCATCATCTCCGCGATCTGCATCTTCTGAACATGTGAGTTTTTGATTGGTCAGCACTCCACCACATAGCAGAGAAGGTCTAACCACCATTCTGAATTTTTTTAAAATTTGCAATTTAAAATAAATAATAGATATTTGTATGGTTAAAAATTACTTAATTAAGGATCAAAAGAATTTAAATTAAATTATTTTTAATTATAATAATATGATATTTTTGGGGAACGATCTAAAAAAATAAAATTATGCCATATAAAATGAGATCGTGAAACTTTTCTTTTTATCCTTTTAAATTCAAATCATTCGAATATTGATTATGAACAAAATTGAAGAATTGTGATAACTTAATTGATTGATTATCTAAATTTTTACTAAATTAGGAAGAATTTAATTCTCTATTATGTTATCCCCTTCCTTTTTCTCCTTCACCTACCTCCATTTTTTAAAAATTAAAAAATAAAAGAGAGATTGTGAATACAACGTAAATCCTTGAATGTGACACTCCGGTCCATTTCTTTTGTCGCATTCTTGTTTACTAGTTGCCTATTTCAAAAATAGTTTTTTATTTATATTTATTAGTAGTAGTATTTAAAAAAATATTTTTTTATGTTTTATCTTTAATAATAATTAATTATTTTTCAAGATATAATACTAACAAAAATAGTATATCCAGTAAAATCTCACAAGTGACGTCTGCAGAAGATAAAATGCAGGCGGACCTTACCAATACCTCGTGGATGTAGAAAGAAAAGATTATTTCTGAAAGATCCTCGACTCAAGTACAATAAATCTAGATAAAAAGAAGAAAGAGATAGTAAAGAGAATATAACAAGTAACAAAGCAACAGTCCAAAGGCTACTAAAAAGAAGCTAAAAACAATGATAAATAATGAGATAATCAAAACACAATATACGACATATTATGATAGATTATTAAAAATAATATAAACAATGATGAAAAAAATTAAAGAAAAGAACTATACAACATGGCAAACATCAGTTGTCCTAAGCAAGACAATATTACAATATCTACTAACATTCTATCCTAATGTGTTCTCCATACCTTTTTGTCTAAGTTCATGTTCTCGATAATAATAAGATAATATATTTTCGAAAGACCCCTATATAAATATATGATCTCATTAATATTACAAATTAATAATTCTTTAAAATTATAAAAATATTTAAGACAATTTAGTCAAAAATGATTTTATTTATTTTTTTGTTAAAATTCAAATATAAGTGAAATTCATCTCTAACTTTTCTTATTGCATCCAAAAGCTCTACTATTATTTGTTCGAACTGAGTGAAAAAATTATGAAGAATTTTTAAGTGTTTCCTTATGCACAAGTGATTTCAAAGTATGGTATAGTATTCAACTTCATCATCAACATTATTTTTCTCCGATGGTATCCACAATTTTTTCTGAACTCTAGACTTCTGAACATGTATCATTTTCACTTGGATAATCTAAAAAGTTAATAACATTTATTTTATTGTGATAATCAAGATTATTAATTATAACCTCAAAAGGGTTCATTTATAATCAAAATTCATGAATATAATTTCCACAAGATGGCTCATTTAAATTCCTTGAGGCTTTATCCCTCCAAACGATGTAATCAAAAGTAATCTTCATTGAATCTCTAAAAATATTTTTTAAATTAATAAATATTAATTTATCGATTGAATAATAACTCTACAAAATAATAATTTTCATGATCATTGTAGACATACAATGTTTACCCTCTCCAATATAAATTAATTTTTGAGTTTCTTCAATTCTTCAACAATTTGAAATAATTATTTTTAAAAAATTTAAAAAGTGTATACTTTAAATTATTTTAGTGTTAATCCTTTAATTTTTAAATTATATATCTATATTTGTCACGATCCAAAAATGGACGTGATGACACTCGTCTTATCCCACCAAGACAAGTCAACCTAAAACCCAGTTATAACAATAAAATGTGAAAGGATAATACAAATAAAAGCTTAACTGTGAATATAAGACAACTTAATTAAAAATTTCCTCAAAACCTGGTTGTCACGTGCACATGCATAAGGAATATTGTTCAATAAGAGCAAGGACAATATATGAACTCAACACATGTAATGGAACAAAGATATGGATCATAGGCATTGTGGGAATAAATCATAACCAACATATAAGATCATGTAAGCTACTACATAGAATCTAATATAACCCCCTACGTTGGCATAGAGAGACTACTTGCCAGATGGAACTATGTCACTTAGCATGCATCATCATATATCATAAATGTCCTACGTGAATCCATTAGCCTAGCCAACAAAGGCTCCAATGGTGGCACATAGTTAATTGGGCAAAGGGTTGCTTCTAGGGTTCCCTTATCAAACCCCACCACAATGCCTCATTCGGTGCTAAGTCATCCCATGAAATCTTTTAAAATATATACTTAGTCAAATTATGACACTTAGAATCATAAGTAGCAATCTCAAAAGGAGCTCAAAACTTAAGGAACCACCAAGTGAGAATTGTCCAATTATCTTGGGGACCATCATAAACTTTATTTAGGACATTGTCAACATGCTTATATCTTTGACAAATCATCACTTTAAAACCTTTCTTTTGTGCCTTACTTTTTATCATTTAACATGCATGAATTGACTTTAAACCTAGTGGGCTTAATCATGAGTTGGAACATTTATAAAACATGAGATTCATACATGATCATTGGAAAACATATTTATTCAAAATATGCAAAATAGCCCACACTTTATTGTTCGAACCCACATCATTGGGGTCATCACTATCAACTTAAAATATATGAAAATACTTAGTAGAACATCATATGGTACTATTGAAGACATGTTGTAATGTAAAACATCATTAAATCATCCTTAGCGTGCATGAAAGTATTTAAAGAGCTTAAAGAAAGGGTAAAAACTTGAATGTAGGACTTTGTGGGTGAAAGGAGACCCACAAATCAGCTCACATACCTTGGGTAAGCCTATAAAGAAGGAATTTGTTGTTATGGATGAGACCCTTGAAAATCCTAACCTCCCTAGCTTGTTCTTAGAGAGGTAGAATGCCTTAGGAATTTTGAAAGTGGAAGAATGAAGAAAAGGAATGGGAATCTAGGGTTTTACGGGCTGAATATGGGCCTAAAGAGTCACCAAAATGGCGTAGTTTAGGTTTAGGATGGGCAGAAAGGACGAAATTGACCTTTATTAAAATTATCGAACTCAATCCACGAGATCCCAATTACTAGCTATAGATAGAACCACAAGTCGTGGTTCTCGTTGTCCTATTCTCTTTTTTTTAATCTTTAGATACTGATTACTAACCACCAACCATGAAACTTCTATCCATGGGTCGTACATCAATTCATGGGTGGTGGATGGCCTCATGGAGTCCTTCTATACTTAGCAAAGTTTATACTATTTTGGACCTCATCTATGAAGGGTAACCATGGATCGTTCATGGGACTACGAACTGTCTTGTTGGTAATAGGTTACCTTTCAAAGACTTCAAATTTTCTTCATGTTTGAAATTCACACCTACAATCTTTTCCACGATCCGTGTTTCCTACTACAGACCGTAAATGGCTTTCGTGGACTACTTTACTCTTAGGAAAAATTTAACTTCCTGAGATTCCCATCCACGAGCCTAGTCTAAGGCTTGTGGTCTTAACCACGGGCCATAAACTTGGCTTCATGAACTCACTCTGGGCACTTTTAGTCCAAATTTTCTGCACCTTCTAGGTTCCTAACTTGGAGATTGTTACAAGGACCTTTCAATTTTAAGTTAGCTTTGTACCTCGGGTGAGATTGATTTTCATTGTATGTCCCACATTGTATTCACATTTTCCATTCCCTAAAAAATGTATTCCTTTATTGTTATGCTTTGTAGCGTTTTATTTATTTATCAATGAATTTTACTTTTCTGGTGGGGGGGGGGGGGGGCAATGAAATCTTTCCAATGGCATGATACCTCCTTCCAATTTCTTAGGTCTCCCCTTGGCATAAAAGGGTCACATACTTGTCAGGATACGCAATAACTATTTGTGTGCTATATGTATAAATATTGGTGTAATTATGTTGCTTTATTTAGAAAAATTCTAGCCCATGCCTTTTTGAATTGTTTTAGAGCCCCTAAGCAAAAATATCAGTCACTATTAAAGTCTAAGTAAATACTCTTCGAGTCTTGAGTTTGTCAACAAAGTCCAAGATCTTAACAACTCTTAAAACCTTACTCTCTCCAATCTTAGAAAAGATTGAACTTGTTGTCAAGATGGACACAAATCAGAATGTTGGAATTGAGGAGATTGAAGAGGCATTTATGAGGAGATTGCATCAAGTTGCTCGGGAAATCATCAAAGAGAAGAGTAAAACTAAAGAAATTGATGAAGCCACAAAAGTCATGTTGGGCAAGGTTGTTGAGGTTGAAGCAGAGATTAAAGCAGCTAAAATAAAAAAGGATAAGTTGGATAAAATGAATAAGTTGCTTCAAGAATATTCATCCACTCTCGATCAAGCTATAGAAGTTATGCTTGTCAGGACTATTAAAGTGGATAAAAAACTTAAGGCTACTAAAGAAAAGATAATTAAGATTACCAATCCTACACTGAAGGGAAAGAGTTTTAAGATTAGTGTACCAGTCAAACGTTTTTCCTGTTAAAGAGAAAATATTTTTTTTTAAAAAGATAGTCTCTATAGGTTCCATCATTATTATATATCTCTACAAAGTGCACAATATATCGCTTTGGATTTCCTTTAACCTTGAACTGTTGAAATATAGGAAATTGATAACCGACATGCATTTTGAGGTTAGCAATCCTTACGGTGTAAGGCTTGACATACATGTGGGAAGATTTCATGGAATTTTTATACTTATCTTTGATGGTTTCTTTAATGAACTATTTCACTCAGTCAAGTGGGATTATCCCTTCTAAAAAAATTGACATCTTCTTGATCGGTGGTGCTTGCTTCACAAAAATTTTAATTTCTTGAACTTCAATACCCTTTTCAAGTGCATGAATTGATTTTTCATCTAGTAAGTCATCCATCCTATTCATCAATTTGTCGATGCGAGTACATGCTTTGTTAATTCTTCAACCATTCTTACCAAATTCATAAGTTGCTCCTTTATGGATGAAGCATCAGTCACAGTGCTTGCATGATCATTGGTAATGTCAGAGGGTAACATGTGTTATCATGTAAGTTGATCTTTAAAGGGCTCATATCATGTGACGCATGAGGAGAAAATTTGTTGGTTGAACCACAATCTTTCCCCGTAGAAGATTTTTTAGAACCAAAGTGCTCAGGTAAAGCTAAAGTCTTTTTAATCCTTTCGCTAATATTACTCTCTCTTTCTGAAGCATTTGTAGAGAATCTTGCTCCTTTTAGAGTTAAAGGTCCAAAAGAAAAAATTGATGTGGACAACACTTGAAGTATTTATTATCCTAACATAATGATTTTGGTTCTCGTAACAGCTTCAAAACTTCTAAAAATAACATCAAAGATTCCCTCTACTTCAATAGATAACTTGGAATCAACAATCTTAGAAAAAGTTGATTGGGAGTTGATCTTCTTGAAAGTCATTTCAATATTCTTTGATGCTTGAAAAGTTGAGATGAGAGATAGAGATTCTCCCACCAGACATGCTAGAATTTGTAAATGATAAAATTCGCATTGAGAAAATAATAATCAAGAAACGAAAATATCACTGGTATTTTATTTCAATACGAGTGTTACAGTCTCTATGAATCCTCTAATTCGTCTTTTTAAATATAAATTCAAATGTTCTTGTGCTTGATCTTGAATTTGTTCTTAAACTTGATCTTAAATTCCAGAGTTTTTGAGCTTGTTGTTGAACTTGAACACTTTAATTCTTAAACTTGTAGCTTGTAGAAAAATTTGCGGCATTTGATCCATGAACTCTCTCTAGCTTTTTGTTACAATTCTTATCTGATTTTTGAATTACGAAAATCCTTATTTACAATTGTAGAATAAATAAGTTATAATAGGAACAGGTTTCTTTTAGGCCAATCAAATTTAAATGACATGGCATATTAGGCATTAGTGAAGTGAGCTTTTCATTTTGACAGATAGCATGATCTTATTGGTTTCTTTGTTTGGCTTAGCATGCCACATCATTTGACATGTGTCACCTAAATGGGCCTCTAGAATGAGGTGACATTGGGCTTAGTAAAGTGTGTTCATTTATTAATGCAGTTCAAATCAATTAATTTGGACTTTAATTAAATGTGTATTTATCGAACTTAAATAATTAACATTCATAATATTTATTTGGACTAATATATTTATAAATTTAATATTATGCAAATTATTTTAAAATTTATATTCAATAAACTTTTAGATGATTACAACTAGATACTCAAAAGTTGTTAAAAAAGTAATTTTTCTCTTAATTATGCATTTCAGTAATATTCATTAATTAACCACACTCTACATTCTGTATCTTGCTTTAATGTATCTCAGATACATCTATTTGAAATCAGCAGATACATTTATCCAACATTGTCTGGTAGAAATAATAATATTGAAAATTAACGTGAAGGATAGTTATTTGATGCTAAACTAATAAAATTTGTTTGTTAGCCCTAAAAAAGTCGCACACATTCATCAAATATTCAACTTCACAAATTCAGGCAATTTAACATGTATATTTTTATGTATGTCAGTGTATATCTATGTATATTATTGTTTACCATTGTTAAAGACAACACTTATGTATCCATGTATAACATCGTATATAATAGTGTATATTCATTTATGTCACGGTTACACTTGTAAACCGATAACACATTTATATCCATGTATAACACATTTACATTTATTTAACATTGTATATAATATTCCATCTGTCCATCTTTACTTGACCCCTATACTATTTTAGGATGTCCAACAATACTTGTCCAGTTTATGAAATCAAGAGAT
>JBCEWC010008374.1:0-20068 GCA_038996855.1 Solanum aculeatissimum | reverse complement strand
ATTGTGAATGTTGGGAATGTGCTTATGTGGAAAGTCCCATAACCCCAGTGTGCCCCCATAGCTTGAGTCCTACTTACCCGTCCCTTAAAAGTACTTGCTATGTGTTATGTGATTCATGCTCATCCCATTCCAGCAACATCCCCATAGCTTGAGTCCAAAGCCCCGTTTCTCCTAGAATTATGTGTTATGTGTTTACCTTTCTGCGTTTTCGAACCGATGATGTGTGTGATGATGCTATGATGACTTGATCGAGGACTTTTGAGTTCTTCTTCGCCATATCACATCTAGGCCCCACTTCCGAGTCGTGACAAAAATTGTATCAGAGACCTAGGTTTGTAATAATCCTCGGAGTCTAACATGCCGCGTCACTTAGAGTCTCATTCATGGGTGTGATACGCGCCATACCTATGAGTGAGAGGCTACGATGACGTTTTAGGAACTTGTCACTTCATTATCGCTTATGTCGTGCCTTGTACTACTTATGAGATTTCCTAAACTCTTGGTTATTGCCGCTCTTTCAGAACATGCCTCCCAGAAGATCTCCCTTCCCCCGTCAAGCTCCCGAGTTTAAGGAACAAGCTCTTCGGGCACCAGTAGAGGAACAAGTATCTCATGCCGAGTTTAGGAATGTGGTATCTATGTTTGCCCAAGATGTGGCCAACCAAGCCCGACCAATCAATCTTGTGAATGTTGGTACTCTAGTTTCTAGGGTGAGGGATTTCACCCGGATAAACCCTCTGGAGTTCTTTGGTTCAAAGGTGGAGGAAGATTCTCAAGAGTTCATTGATGAATTCACTAAGGTTTTGACTATCATGGGAGTGAGCTCAGAAGAGAAAGCTGAGTTGGCCGCTTATCAATTGAAAGATGTGGCCCAAGTGTGGTATGGCCAATGGTTGGTTGAACGAGTTGCGGATTTCAAAGTCGGATGGGAAGAGTTCAAAATGTCTTTCCTTGATCACTTCTTTCCTCTTGAGCTTAGGGAAGCCAAAATGACCGAATTCATTAATCTTCGGAAAGGTGGTATGACCATGAGGGACTATGCTCTCAAATTTACTAAGCTCTCCAAGTATGCTCCAATGCTTGTATCCAATCCCCGTGCAAAAATGCACAAGTGTATTTTGGGTGTTTCGGACTTGGTGGTGAAAGAGTGTTGAATATTTATGCTCATCCGTGACATGGACATCTCTAGGCTCATTACTTATGCCGAGCAAATTGAAGGCGAAAAGCTTAAGGAGGAAGGGTTAGTGAAGCTAAGAGGGCTCAGTTAGATGGTGGGTTCTCCAACTCTAAGAGTGGTGGTGGTGGTTTTGGCTGATTCCATCAAGGACAAGGGTCTAATATGAGGGTTGCTAATCCGAGAGTGCCTCCTCCTAAGGCACAAGTTGGGGGTGGTACCCAAATTCCTCTTTGTGGTCAATGTGGAAAGCATCATATGGGTGATTGTAGAAAGGCTTCGGGTGCTTGCTTTGGATGTGGTGGTTTGGAGCACAAGGTTTCTGATTGTCCAAGGGGTGATAAGAAGGATCAAGTGGCTCCCGGTGGTCAAGGGCCGCCGAAAGCTCCAATTGGTGGTTCTCCTAGGAATAACCGATTCTATGCTCTTCATTCCCGGCAAGGGGTGGAGGAAGCTCTGGACTTCGTGACAACTTCTTCTCTTGCTGGTCCAAATCTCAACTGATACTTTTTCATAAGTCAAATCTTTCTCAATAGACACATCTTTCATTTGAACAATAGAATTAGGATCACCCAAGAATTTTCTTGGCATCGAAACATGAAACATCAGATGAAACATAGCTAATTCCATAGGCAAATTTGATTCATAGGATACTTTCCAAATTCTCTTTACTATCTCATAAGGTCCCACATATCTAAGACTCAATTTGTCTTTCTTACCAAAATGAATCACTCCTTTCATTGGGAAAACTTAAAATACACCCAATCAACTTTTTTAAACTGTAGCTCTCTTCTCCTAAAATTGCTATATGACTTTTGACAACTTTGGGCAACCTTTAACCTTTCTATTATAACTTTCACCTTCTCCATACCATCAAGTACAAAATCTAATCCAACTAAGGACATTTCTCCAACTTCAAACCATCCCGCCGGTGATCTACACCACTTACCATACAATACTTCAGATGGGGTCATACCAATACTCGAATAAAAAATATTATTACAAGCAAATTCAATAAGAGGTAAGTGATCATCCCAACTTCCCTTGAAATCAAGCATACAAGCCCTCAACATATCCTCTAATGTTTGTATTGTCCTTTCGGCTTGTCCATCTGTTTGAGGATGAAATGTGGTACATAACTTCACCTTTGTGCCAAGGCCCTTTAGGAATGACTTCCAAAAATGAGAATTAAATTTTACCTCTATCTGATATAATAGAAAATGGTATCCCATGCAACTTTACCAACAATTGAATATAAACCTTAGCATAATCCTTGGCACCATAAGAATTCTTTACCAGCAAAAAGTGGGTTATTTTCATCATTCTATCCACAACCACCCATATTGAATCATAATGCCTTCTAGTTTTTGGCAAACTCACGATGAAATCCATATTCACTATCTCGTATTTCCATGTTGGTATCTCAATATCTTGAGTTAAATCACTGTGTCTTTGATGTTCCACCTTCACTTGTTGACAAATTGGACATTCCATTACATACCTTGCTATGTCTTTCTTCATGTTATTCCACCAATACATTTCTCTAGAATTCTTATACATCTTGGTGGATTCTGGATGAATAAAATACTTATAATTATGAGCTTCATCAAGTATCCTCTCCCATAAACCATCCTCATTAGGTACACACAATCACCCTTGAAAACGCAATACTCCATCTCTCCCTTGTGAAAAGACTTCCACCTTTTTGTCAACCACCGACTTCTTCAATTAACCTAAAGTAGGATCCATATCTCATTTTGATTTAACTTCTTCTATAAAATATGATTCCTCCCCATTAGGCACTAACATACCACCATCACTCAAGCTATTCAACCATACACCCAAAAAAGCCAAACAGTGCAACTCTTTGACCAACTTTTTGTTTACACTCTCAACATGTGTCATTCTTCCCATAGACTCTCTACTTAATGAATTGCTCACAACATTAGCCTTATCAGAGTAGTACATCACACTCATATCATAATCCTTCAAAAGTTTCAACCATCTTCTTTGCCTCAGATTCAAATCTCTTTGGCTAAACCAAGATTGCAAATTCTTTTGATCGGTGAATATGTCAATATGTACCCCATAGAGGTAGTGTTGCCAAATATTTAGTGCAAACATAACAGCCAAAAACTCAAGATCATGTGTCGAATAGTTCTTTTCATGCACATTCAATTGCCTTGAAGCATAGGCAATAACCCTTCCATGTTGCATCAACACACATCCCAAACCTATATATGAGGCATCACAATACATAACAAAACCATCCGGACCATCTAGAAATGTCAAAATAGGAGCAAAAGTAAGACGATCCTTAACTAATTAGAAACTCCTCTCACATTCGTCGGACCATTAGAATTTTACCTTCTTTTGGATCAACCTTGTCAAAGGAGAAACAATGGAGGAAAATCCCTCAATAAACCTTCTATAATATCCGTCCAAACCCAAAAAGCTTCTAATAGCAAATAGAGACAAAGGTCTAGGCTGATTCTTCACCGTCTATATCTTCTTTGGATCAACTCTAATACCATCACCCGAAATAATGTGACAAAGAAAAGCCACCTCTCTTAAGCAAAACTCACACTTGCTAAACTTGGCAAAGAGTTTTTTATCCCTCAACGTTTGCAACATAATCCTCAAATGATCTTCATGGTCATTCACATCCCACAGGTACACCAATACATCATCTATGAATACCAGCATAAATATATCCAAGAATGGTTTGAATATTGATGTCACTCAACCCTACATCACTAATTAATGTGGGGGAGATCGTCATTAGCATAATAACCTAACTTTTGGAGTCGGGGTCGAATCCTACAAGGAACAATGTATGGGAAATTGAGTCAAGTAATAGCTGGTAGCTACTGATTTTAATTCAACAAGTGAGTACAAGTTCTAACTAAATGGGAGGATACTAGGCTAACAACTACTCCTAATAATAAAATAGGGTAACGATTAATCAACTAAGGGAGCAAGGATAGGGAATATAGGAATCAATCAAATCTCAATTGATCCATCACACTTAGCATCAAATTAACTCCATGGATAGGCTAGGTTGTTTGTAACCACACCTCAACTATGACAATTTAGTGTTTGGCAAAAGCCTGTTACAGCCTCTCACACCATCCACTCAAAGATACGATTGGCTTGATTACCTCAAAGCAATACTCCCAAGACCTTAGTTGTTGAGCCCTTTTTGAGGACCTCAACATATAAACCCATGACTATCATACAAACCCTCTACTTCAACTACTCAAGTTATTGCAATAATTGAAGATCTAATCTAGATTCAAATTTGCGACCTCAAATCATAAGTTAAACAAGAAGGTAAACATGAACCCATACATCAATTTAATCCAATCAAAGCAATTTGGGAGAAACCCACTAGATTTTGCAAGTAAATCATCAACTAAGCATGAAAACAAGATAAGTAATCAAAACCCATAAATAAATTAACATTCAAACTCAATTAAATCTACAAATTATGCATTCAAGAACAAGGAAAGAAAGAGTGAGTGAAAGATAATTACAAGTGAAGCTCACATTTTTCAATCCACTTAAGAATTTGTAGAAAATTTACTCTAAATCCTCACCCTAAACTAAAATCTACACTAAGGTGTGTTTTTCTCTCTTCTTTTTTGTATGAATATATTTCCACGTATCAATCCTATCAAGAACAAGGACTGAGAGTGTGTGTATATTTGATTTGGGACTAAAATGAAATTCTTGAATCGACCTAATGTTGGTCATTAAAGTACTCCATGTTCGCAAGGCTTTGACCGCATTTGTAAAGATCAATAGGTTTTTAAACCTCCACATCCACGCCTAAGCATTTTGTGATCGTGGATAGTAGTTGTTTTTTGCTCTGCCTATGTGCCAAAGACAAGCACGTTTGTGCCTCTTTGTGATTCACTTCTCTATGTTCGCGGAGTGCATTGTGATGCCAGGTACATTTGTCTTCAATTCAACTCCTTTTTGCTCCAAGTAAGCTTCAACTTCAATTTTTTTCCAACAGAGCCAAATCTAAATCATATGTACCTACAACATACACCATTCAAAGCGTAATTATCCTCAAGTTATGAAATTAACAACATAAAATCATAAGATAAGAGTAAGAAATGAGTGTAAGTTATACACTCATCAACACCCCCAACTTAAGACTTTGCTTGTCCTCTAGCAAAATAAAATCCAACACAAGAGGCTAGCAATTTAAGCACACAATCCCAACTCACTTTTAACAACTAGATCATGGTCATGCCAATGGTTGGTACCGATAATTAGCACAAGTATGTGGATTCCTATCAAGTAACTCCCTCACATTCAAAGCTCATTTTTCACTTCAAAATCCATTTCCAATAATGACCAAGTGACAATACAAGTTCTGAAGAAATAACTCAAACTCCTAGTCAACTAAACAAGTTCCACTTGACTCAAACTTTGAAAAGTATCAACATCACCAATCCATGTCAACTTTCATGTATTCACAAAAAGAAAAAAAGTCCCCAAAACACACAAGTATGTACAATCAACAAGGGACAAGGACTCAAATACTCACACTCAACAAAAGAACATCTTGTGTACACAAATGTCACACCATAGGCTTGCCTCTATTTTCAATCAACATTGGCCCAATTTTATTTGGTTGGAAATCTCAAAGGCTTTTTAGGCTTGTAATGTAGGTTTGGGGTAGGGTAGGATACAATTTGGGAAATAGTAACTAACTCTCCTTAAACTCTACACACAATATTTATTTCTTTTCAACTTTCTCACTCTTTTCTTCACATTTCACACCAATGTGCATTTAATCCTTCTTTTTCAACTTAGGTGCCCCACTTGCAACCATTTTCAACAATTTGTGAGGATTCTTTTCATTCAAGTACTTTTTTTTTATCTTCTTTTCATTTTGAAAGCACTCTTTTTCTCTTTTTTTTCTTTTCTCCATTCATCTTTCTTTTTCTTTTCTTTCTTTTGACAAGCCAAGTGGTACAAACCTTCCTTTTTCTTCCAATATCACCCTCAATATAGGCTTAAAGCCTCAATCACAAAAATTCAAGTTCAAGGAGGGATAAGGGTTCAAAGGAGGGATATCTTTTCAAGAAGGTCAAGGCTTGTAATTTATGTTGCCAATAGAAAGGAATAGGCTCAAAAGGGACACTAGGGATTAAATCAATGCATTTGGTAGTTATTTAGGCTAAGTAAACCTAATTCAAACCAAAGAATTCCTAAGGTCATTTTTTCAACCAAAGTCCATCAAGGCCAACATTTCAAAACTACATGGGCAAGTTCCAGGTGACACAAGTGAACACAAGGAATAAAACAAAAACTCACAACACATATGACATGAAAATTAATCTGGAAAGGCTCAATTTCATTCTTAAGTCAAGGACACAGGACTCATTTTTTAAAATATATCCATCTAGCAAGTAAGAGTCACAAAAAGAGTCAAAATGTTATCTCAAGATCATCCCAAAACCATTTAACCTTCAAAAATAGAAGGGGTATGAAGTTTTTACAATCCACAATACTTGACTAAATATATTGACACCAAATAAGACATAGAACCCAATGTATAGCTTCAATAAGAGTCAATGGTTACTCAGACTTCACCGAAGACCATATTCTACTCACGCACTATAACAGTCAATCGACGATTTTCCATTAAGAATGTCATCACTCAATCCATCATTGGAATCTGTCAATTATAGACACCATCAAACAAAAAATAAAAAGCTACCAAATCTACTAAAATAGTTAAACCCAAACATAATACTTATAAGCTCGAAAAGGGCATCTACTCCCCACGGTTGATCCCCGAGGTGTTAGCATAGAGTTTAGATATAGTGGTGTGGTTGGCTCCAATTGGCTCCTCGACACACCACATCCAACCTGAAGCTTTAGTCTTCTTCTCCCACCTCTAGTAGGAATTCAGCTTTATAAGTGTGTTGTCGGAATTCATTTTAAACCAATTAGACCTACATTCAAAACCATATAACAAAAACATCATATAGACATCTTAAATCATGTATTAGGAAGTATTTAGATCAAGAAAGTCAATTGGAAG
This sequence comes from Solanum aculeatissimum, assembly GCA_038996855.1. NCBI lineage: Eukaryota > Viridiplantae > Streptophyta > Magnoliopsida > Solanales > Solanaceae > Solanum > Solanum aculeatissimum. Next base: position 12,827 of record JBCEWC010008374.1, on the reverse strand, counting down.
AAGTTTGGTTCACTTAGTGAAAAGATGTTATCTTCAGTACAGTGACTACTCGTACTTCATGTTCGTGGACAAAGAGGCACGTTCATGGAGTTCAAGGAGTTCTAAGCTTCCATGTTTGTAGAGGGAGATCTGCGTTTGTAGTGAACAAAGAACTGCAAGAACCCCGTGTTTGCGTAGACCAAGTGTCATTAGCAAAAAAATCCAGAAATCCAAAGGAATTTTGTCAAACATATGATAGGAGAACATTTGTAGCATCATTTTGACAAAATATCACTCCCCCAAATCTATCCCCCAATAGCATACAATCACTACCCAAACAACATTCAGAAATTTAACATCAAAATCCACTTCGGCTTTCAACATTTAAGCTCAGAAATCATCTCCTAAAATACCCAGAGGTGCGGCACCATAGCAACAAAAATATGAGCTCCAGAAAATAACAATGAACAAGACTATCTTGGTTTCAAAATTTCACAACCATGTCAAGGAAGATTTAGCATAAGACACATCATTATTGTCATGAAATTTCATGATTGCACAAATTGCTTGATGAACAAGAATAGAGATGAAGTAGGGTGAACATACCTTTGAATGAAGAATCAAAAAGGATCAAGAAGGGAGCACTTGAGATTTACTTAAAGATTTATGAGATCATAAATTCTTGCAAAATGATTTACCTAACACTGTATTTAACTCATGCCTATGTTTTTCTTATTTTAGAAATGGAAGACAAAGCCACAAGTGGCTTGTCTTTTAATTTAACTGCACCCATCAGTACTCTGCCTTCTCGGATATTTGGGCACGATCGCGCCCCATTGCCTTTTGTGCACTCCCACATTTGTGGACATGAGATCGCCTTTGTGGACTTCAAATAGGTGTTAGACCTGGGTTGATTTTCTGTAACTTTAGGCGGTCCAAGCCCATTTAGGTGATCCATCCTTCGGTGATAGACGATGCGTGGGCCCCAAAATATGGTCAAAATGGCCCAGCTTCATCCTTTTTCCATTTTTGATGGCATTTCCACCCAATCTTCAATTCCAATCAACTTGGAACTTCTAAACCCATGCAAAACCACTACCAAAGACTTGAAACTTATGAGGGTTAGCCAAAATTAAAATTAAAATTAAGAAGCTACACTAAAAATTCAAAAATGCAAGAATTTATTTAAGAAATTAAAATATGAACAAAGTTGATTCACCACCCTTTTTGTGTTTCCACTATGAAGCGGTGAATCTTCTCCCCAATTTTAAGATAATTTTTTGGTTGAGCTCATGGAGATGATGATGAGAGACCATGAATATTCTCCACTGGTCTCTCCACTTTGAGGAGTTGAATTGTCTACCCAACTTAACATCAATTTTCCTTTCAGATTCCTTAGGTAGTTATGAGAGTGTCAAGATGCCTTCTTGAAAGTGATCTTCCCACTTTATGGCCTCCGAGTAAGCAACACTCTTAACTTCAAAGAACTAAAATTTCCATCAATGATCTCCATGACCTTTTCTTGCAACTTTAGTATCATTTCCTAAATCTTGGCTTCTTGGATGATTTGTGTCCTTGATAACACGCATTGGCCCAATATTTCTTCAACATCAAGCGCCACTCCTTCTTATTGAGACTCTAATTCATGGTTGATCAAAATTGAGTCAGGAGCCTTACTTACTATGTTGCTTAGTTTCAAGTCAACCTCCAAAACATCAGCTTCCCATTCCAAATGATCAAACTCATAACCTCTAGCAACAAGCAAGTATTTGAGATCATCCCTCACGTTGAGAAATTAGCGTCTTTGAGACACTTCTTTGGCAAGCCTTAGAATTAAGTCCGTGAGCCAATCTTAACTCACAACACTCTTGTCCCCATTCATATCCTCAACCCCAATTTGCTCACCATGAAGTGAGATACTCCGAAGGAGATCGAAAAAAGGGCTTACATTTTTCAAGAGAGCATTCATCATAATTAACCATATAAAAAAATCAAAAACAAAGAAAAGAGAAGAAATACTCACGAATCAAATTAAAAAGAGTAAACTACAAGTCCTAAATCAACTCAATACGCCTATTATTCCCTGGCAATGGCACCATTTTTTATTTTGCTCGACCCTACATCACTAATGGATGTAGGGGCGATCATCATCAGCATAATAACCCAACTTTTAGAGTCGGGGTTGAATCTCATAAGAAATAATGTGTCGGCAATTAAGTAAAGTAAGAGCTGGTAGCTACTGGTTTCAATTCAACAAGCGAGTACCAAGCAAGTTCAAACTAAATAGGGGGAGACTAGGCTAATAACTACTCCTGATAAGAAAATGGGGAAAGGATTAATCAATCAAGGGAGAAAGGATAGGGAATATGGGAATCAATCAAAGCCCAATCGATTCATCACACTTAGCATCAAATTAACTCTATGGGTAGGCTAGGTTTATTGTAACCACAAGTCAACCACGATAATGTGGTATTTCGCAAGAGCTTGTTACGGCCTCTCACACGAGCCACTCAAAGACATGCTTGGCTTGAGAACCTCAAAGCAATACTCCCAAGACCTTAGTCGTTGAGCCCTTTTTGAGGACCTCAACACATAAATCTATCACTATCATGTAAACCCTCCACTTCAACTACATAAGTTATTGCAATAGTTGAAGATCTAAGCTAGATTCAACTTCGCAATCTCAAATCATAAGTTAAAAATGAAGGTAAGCAAGAACATATACATTAGTATAATCCAAACAAAGCAATTTTGGAGAAACTCACTTGATTTTGTAAGTAAATCGTCAACTAAGCATGAAAGTAAGAGAAATCATCAAAATCCATAAATAAATTAACATTCAAACTCAAGTAAATCTAAAAATTATATATTCAAGAACAAGGAAGGAAAGAGTGAGTGAAAAATAAATACAAGTAAAGCTCACACTCTTCAATCCACTCAAGAATTTGTAGAAAACTTGCTCTAAATCCTCACCCTAACCTAAAATCTACACTAAGGTGTGTTTTTCTCTCTTCTTTTTCATATGAATGTATTTCCAAGTATCAATCCTATAAAGAACAAGGGCTAAGAGTATGTGTGTATTTGATTTGGGAATAAAATGGTGAAATTCCTTAATTGCCCTGACGCTGGTCGTCAAACTACTCCACATTCGTGGAGCTTTGACTATGTTTGCGGTGGTCAACATGTTCTTAAACCTCTGCTTTAGCACCTAAGCATTCCGCAATCATGGATAGTAGTCATCTTTTGATTTGCCTATGTGTCAGAGATAGGTACGTTTGTGCCTCTTTGTGATCCACTACTTCGCGTTCGCAGGCCTGAAGGTCATGTTCATGGAGTGCATTGTGATGTCAGGTACATTTGTCTTCAATTCGGCTCGTTTTTGCTCCAATTAACCTACAACTTCAATTCTTTCCAGCAGATCCAAATCTAAACCATATGTACCAGCAACATACAGCATTCAAAGCATAACTAGCCTCACGTTATGAAAGTAACAACACAAAATCATAAGAAAATAGTAACAAATGAGTATAAGTTATACATTCATCAAAGATCCTATTCATCAAGTCCATAAAAGTGGCAAGAGCAGTTGTTAGTCCAAATGACATAACAAAAAATTCAAAATGGCCATATCGAGTTCTAAATATCATCTTTGGGATATCATCTTCCTTCACCCTCAATTGCTGATATCTGGAATGGAGATCTTAGAAACGTAGCTTGCACCTTGTAGTTGATCAAATACATCATCAATCCTTGGAAGTGGATACTTGTTTTTGACAGCTACTTTATTCAATTGGTTATAATCCATACATATTTGAAGTTAACCATCCTTCTTTCTTACAAACAATACGGGAGCACCCCATAGTGACACACTAAGCCTTATGAACACCTTATCAAGCAAATGTTTTAGTTGTTCATTAAATTCTTTCAACTTTATCGGGGCCATTTGATATAAAGGTATACAAATCGGTTGGGTGTTAGGCAAGATATCAATACTAAAGTCAATTTCCCTTAGGGGAGGAACATTGCGTACATCATCGGGAAAGACATCAGGGAACTCATAATTTCCCTTAAGGGAGGAACACTGATTAGATCATCGAAAAAGACATCAGGGAACTCATTAATTATGGGGACTAAATCAAGAGTAGGGACGTAAGACTCAACATCCGTGACTCGGACAACATGATATAAACAACCTTTGGAAATCATTTTCATAGCTTTTATATAAGAGACAAACTTCCCTTTAAACACAAAATCGGTTCCCTTCCATCCAAGAAAAGGCTCATTATAGACTTAGAATGTAACCTTGCGGGTCCTACAATCAATAGACGCATAGGATGCATGCAATCAGTCCATACCAAGAATAACATCAAAATCGGTCATATCAAGCTCAACTAGATCACATGGAAAGACTTTATGTAAGACCAACACGAGATAATTCTGATAGACTTTCTTAGCTAGGATTGACTCAACAACAGGAGTATAGACCGAATAAGGTTCTAACAAGATTTCTGGAGGCACATCAAATTTTATGGCTACATAAGGAGTAACAAAATACATATTGGCACCGGGGTCAAGCAAAGCATATACATCATGGTCAAAGACTTTCAACATACCAATAACCATATTGGGAGCCTCATCAACCTATTGCCTAGCATGCAAAGCATAGAATCGATTACTACGTGGACCACCACCTTGGCCTTGGGAACCTTGTTGCACTTGTTCTCTTTGAGTTACCTGGCTTTGTGGATGCCCTTCTTTACCTTTATTAGCTACATTAGGAAACTTGGCGATCTTATGTCTTATCTTCCCACAATCGAAGCATGCATTGGTACCTCTCAAGCATTCACCAACATGGTTTTTCTCACACTTGGGACATCTAGGAGGAATAGCTCAACCTTTCACAACATTACCTTAAGCCTCAAGATTAGCCCCTTTCTCTTCGTCAAACCTTTGAAGAGCACCTTTAGAAGACCCTTGGCCTTTTTGAAATTGGCCACCACTAGATTTACCATAAGAGAACCCACCATCATAATGAGGCCTTTTAGAATCCCTTGACCTCATCTTTTGTATTTTCTCACTCTCCACTTGTTCGGCATATGTCATGAGTCTAGAGATATCCATTTTCTTAATAATCATGGAAGTCTTGCATTCCATCTTTACCAAAGTGGATACTCCCAAAGTGAATTTGTTCATGCGGGCCCTAGAGTCAGCCACCAAGGAAGGAGCAAATTCGGACAACTTGGTGAACTTAAGAATATACTCCCTCACACTCATACCACCTTGCTTTAAGTTCATGAATTCCATCATCCTAGATTCCCTTAGCTCAAGTGGGAAGAAATAATTAAGAAAAGTAGCCTTAAACATATCCCAATTAATAGCACCTTCAGCAACCCTCTCGGACTTCCATAAACCAAACTTGAGGAACTCTCTTAAGTTGATAAGCCACTGATTCAGCTTTCTCTTCAGATGACACCACCATAATATCCACCACCTTATACACTTCATCAATAAACTCTTGTGGATCCTTATCCATATTTGAACCGTGGAACTTTGAAGGATTCATTCTTATAAAAGTCTTTATCCTTGAAGTCGGGGTAGGAGGATTTGGGGAGCAACAGCTTGAGCTAACATGATGATTGCGGGTCTAAACTCATCATTAGAAATTTGGTCCACTTGAGGGATATAAGGAACTTAGGGAGCCGAAAGAGATTGGTTTGCATTAGCATCATTCCTCCTTAGCAATGGAGCACGTCATGGAGCCATTTCTGAAAACACCAAGGGGAAAGTGTTAGGATACGGAAACTTTGAAGGCACAACATAAAATGCAAAGGAAGCGAATTTTTCCTAAAAAGTCTCATAGCCTCCTATTCATTGATGTGGTGCGCGTCACACTAATGAACAAGTCTCTATTTGACATGACATGTTGGACTCTCAGGATGATTTCAAACCATGTGCTCTGATACCACTTTTGTCATGACCCAGACCTAGGGCCTAGCCATGACACGACAAATATGACACCCAAAGACATCCCATCCAAGCCTCGTGTTCATATTATAAGCATTTATAAGGTACAATAAGCATACATAAGAGAATAGGCAAATAGAAGTCTATCAAAATAAAATTCATAGTTCCCAAAGAGGAAATATACATCAACCTGTTTAGTCCAATTCATGCCTCTACATCATAGATCTTGGTAGGGTCTAGCACATAGCTCACTAGCTCACCATCAAGACATACATCAAAAGAATGAAAGTGATAAAGTCTCAACATATAGGAAAAATATCATAAGGCTTGTTCCCAAAGCATGGGAACTCACCAATAAGTCGTCAAGCTCAAGATTTGAATCTAGTCACGAAATAAAATAATCTCCTCGTCATTTATCCCTGCACAGTTAGCTCATGTAGGTAAAGAAGTATGTGTTAGCACATAAAATATACTAAGTATGTAGGTATGCCATGAAGCAAAAGACATTAAAATAATATCAATATGCATAATCAAAATTAATAAGACAAGAACACAATATGTTTGAGCATGAAATTTTAAAATCATGAGAAGTAGCATCATTAAATCCATTCATAACCTTAATATTACATATGTGAGAATAGGACCATAACCGACATATAAGATCATGCGGACTATTACATGGAATCTTGATGTTCACTCTACATCAAGCTAAGAGGAGTTTCCTTTGCCAAGGTAAACTCGATCCTCACCCTATAGGCTTTATCCTAGCTCAGTAAGAACCATCATTTGACCCCACCCTTTAGGAACTACCCTAGCATGGTGAGTGTCCATCATATAAGCTAATTAAATCTAATAGCACACCTTCAAGGCATAAAACATGAACATCATACCTATGGTGGCACATAGTTATGGGACTATGGAATCTACCAAATCCCTCTCAGTGCTAAGTCATATCCCATGGAATACATAAATCATGCATGTACATAGCTTTCAACATAGGTCATACTTCGTTAAAATCATACTTCCATAATTCATAAATAGTCATCATAACTTTCATGAAAACATCATGTCATATGAATAGTCCATCTACTTTGCTTTCATCATAGTGTGGGTAGATATTTCCACCTTAAAATCATCATAATCACTAGGGCTTTCATCACCCTTTTTATCACAGCATCATCATTGTCATAGTATTATCATCATCATTTAAATTATATTTTTCATACTTAAGTTCATAGGCATAGAAGTTTGTAGCTTCATCATAGAGGAATAGGCTAAGTTTGAGTTCATGAACAGTTGAGTTAAAATCATGCAATTGAATAGGATTCATAGAGGAAATATGCAATCAAAAATCAAATTGGATCATAGGTAAAGGAACCCACATTATGTCATTAAGCCCCAATCATTCATACGTTGAAATCAAATACTTTTTCTTGAAAATTATATAAATCATGTAATTCATTATAATTCATGCATAATTAGTCACAATCATCATATAGGAATCATAATCCATGCATTAGAAATCAAAGCTTAAAAGCCCATAAGAATTCATCATAAAATTTTGGTAAAAAAGGATTTTGGATTGGGATTCATGGATGAATCTAGTCCACGAATTAATCCCTACATACCTCAAGTAGAATCCTTGAAATTTAAGAAGAAAATCTGGAAATCCTTAATCAAACTTTCAAGTTTTAGCTTCAATGGAACCCTTGACTTAGAGAGAGAAATATTAAAAATTAGAACTTTGAATGAATTAGAAATAGTATTTTATAGAGGTTAGGTAGGTTAAGTCAGTTAGGAAAGTCAAAATGATGTAATTTAGGACTTTGGTGGATTGGAAATGTCAAAAACAACCTTCATTAAAAACTATCAGAGTCGTCCACGAAACCTCTCTTACGGATCGTAGATGCACATATGATTTGTATCTTGCCTCATGGAATTGAGTGTCACAAAAGTGGAGTTACTTGAATTGCAGCTTCTAAGTCACTAACATGCAGCATGACCTATCGATCCTCGTATGGGCCATAAGTTCTATCGTACCATGGTTCCTGACTTGGATAAATTTTTTATTCCTCAGGGCCTCTTCCTACAAGCCACTTATGGGTTGTAAGTACTTCTACGGCTCATCTGGTATCACATAAGTTAACTTTCAGAAATTCCTCAATTTTTCATTTCCCTAGGCACCTTCCACGAGACCACCTACGACCCTTAGTTGCATCTACAAGTTGTAAACTGGCTCGTAGGGTCAAACCATTCAAAAAAATTCCTGTCTTTCAGTTTTCCAAGCCTCAAAATATGAGGGGTGTTATAGTTTACCAAGTTTTTATTCGAAGTGCTCCCTAGCCATATCCTTTGTTGCAAAACATAAGTTTTTATAAGCTCATAGCATTAAACAAGGCATTAAGGATACCTTTTATGCATAATTTAAGTACCTTTTATTCATATGAGTCATGCATGGGGGTATTTAGGGACTTGGAACTTCTATCTCATCCATATCAACAAGCATTCAACACATAAGAGGGAATAAGGGACTAAGGGAAATCTCCAATAGTACATGGACATAATAAGAATCGAGTTCATAACATACAACCCATGTATCTAACAACACCGCTAAATATGAATGAAAAGGAAGCCAAGACATCTCTCGAGCTCACCCTCAAAATATAGTACCCAAAAGTAGAATAGTCTAATCAAAAGCATGAAATTAAATGGATATTTTTCCCAGATATGGAGGACTCACCAATAGAAATTCTTCACTCGAAGGGATTATCTAGCCACGTGGAGGAGAAGGATGATGGATGTGAGCTTCGGTTCCTACATGGTTAGATCATGTAGGCAAAAAATATGTGTTAGTACGTTTGAATGTACTATGTATGTGGGGTGCAATGCAAAAGGAACATAAGTCACAATTTAACAATATGCATATCATAATCAACGAGCATAAGCTCAATATGTCATGAGTGCTCAATGCTTGAGTCAAATATGCATGAGAGTCACCAAATCATATATCATATCATACATAGATGGGAAGGGACCATAACTAACATGTAAGACCAAGCGAGCTACTACTTGGAATTTTGATATTTGCTCCACATCGAACATGGAGTGGTCTACCTTGCCGGGGTAAACCAAACATTCACATAACGGGAATACCATCCTTTTTGGTTAATGTCTCATAATTATCTTATGGGAATGCCATCATTTTCTGTTAACATATGATAAGAACCTTACGGAAATACCATCCTTTTCGGAATTCAATTTAACATGTACCGTACGGAAACACCACCCTTTTTAGTCATTCATGCAATTTGAGTTATATAGATTCATTAGCTAATTCATTCACCTATGGTGGTAACATAGTTATGGAACAACGATTATCTTCGAAGGTCCGCTCGATGCTAGGTCTCAATCTTAAGATATATTCATAATCATACGTATTGACATAATATGCAAAGCATCATAATGTCATTATATTTCTTTAATAGAGTAGGTCATCAAAACCAAAGCTTCTTCATATCAAAGTAGGGTTTCATAGCTTTCATAACTTTCACAATCTTTCATATCTCATATCATACATAATAGTCATTTCAAAAATCATATCATTCATAGTTTGCATAATCTCGCCATAAGGCCCTCAACATCATAGAAGCTTGGCATAAATCTTATTTCAAAACCATGGTGGGTACATATTCACAACTTAAAAACCATACAAATCATGAGTAAATGCCATGAGAGTTGCAAAATAGAATCACTTATTCATATTCAAAGAACTCACCCAAAACATAGTAAAAACTTGGTTAGGGCATTATTACATCCTCATATAAATCATAGATTTCACATGATTCTTCACTTCATAATAATGCATAGGAATGAACCACCATAAAATATTTCTTATTATCCTCATATAAAAGAGTTCACAAAATCATCATGTATTTCCATTACTTGAGAAGACAAAAAGGAGAGGGAATGGTTGAGCTTAGTGGAGGGAAGGTCCCCACTAATCAAAACCCACATACCTTAGTGATTTTAGTGGAGAGAAATTTGATTTTGGAGAGGAGAGATCTAAAACCCTAGCTTGGTCTTCTTATCTGAGAGCCTTGGAGAGATTTGAGAGTGTTGGGAGAGTTTTAGACTTAGAGCTTTTGGAGAAAATGGATTGAATGAGGAATTAAAGGGTGTATAAGGTTGAAATGGAGCTCATTGAGGCTTAAAATGATGTGGTTTAGACATTAGGTATTATGGGTCTTCAAAAGGAACAGGGGAAAAGACATCCTAAGAAGTTTTCCTATGGACTCTATCAGAAAACTCTATTGTTTTGACCATCCTTAATGACCTGAGGATGCTTCTAGGCTTCAAAGAAGACCATTTGGCCACTATTACTATAATGGAGAAAGGACATTAGGAGCCCTACTTTCCTCTTTCTGACCTCATCACTTTAATTCAAGGGCAAATCATTTCCTAGTCACCAGGTTGAGCGCACCTTTGGTACTTTAATAGGGCGAGCAGTTTGATAGTGACTTCTTTCGTTTGGTAGGGTGACGAAAGACTACTTCAATGACAGAAACACAAAAGGGATAGATTTCGCGATCCAATTTGCCTTTTTTAAATTTTTGACAGACAGGACCATGAGACCACATTTACGGACCGTGGTCCATTCTATGGGTCGTAGATAGGGGTCTCGTGTAATGTCATTTCAGACTCTTAGAAACTTTTCTCTGAATCACATCTACGACCCGACTTACGGCTCATAGGTCATTTCATGGGTCGTCTGATAAGTCCTACATCCCACTTCAGAAATTATCATTTTTACAAGTCTGACCTTCAATCTACGAGCATCATTTACGGCCCGTGGAACTGCTTACGACTTGTAAGACCCCTTGTAACAACTAGCACTCAAAAAAAATTCAAAACTCATTTCTTGCACTCTTCATGCTTCTCATAGGTGGGGCCTTAACTCTTATGGTTTTTGCTTTCTAATGATTTTTATTATTATTCTTATTATGAATTGAACATACTTGTATTTTAATTATGCTTAAATTAATTTATTAATCATGTTCTTTATTTTGATCAATTGCATATCATAGTATATAGCATTTTTCTTCTTACATATTCGATACATTCAAATGTACTGACCGCATACTTTTTTTTGCCTATATTGTCTTACAATATTGATGCAGATGTCTCTCCACCCGTGCATGGCTAGTTGATACCTCCATAGATATCAGAGATGGTAAGTCCTTATGTTCCAAGGACGAGCTATGTTTACATTAAAAATTCTTGATTTCAGTTTATATTTATACATCGAGTTACCTAGGGTCTATCCTTGTAAATCTTTTATGTTTAGAGGCTTTTATGAAAAAATGGTGTAGTTAGAGTCTATGTTGTCTTTTACACTCTTCCCTTTTCTATGCTTGATATTATTAGACTTCATTAGATTTTGTTATGCGATATGGTGTATCTCTATGCATTTTTCTTATCTTATGTATGCTTTACATACTAAGAGGAATGGTTGGGGTTCATTGAGATCCGAACCACCATGTCACATTGAGGAGCTTGGCTCATGATTGATCCTAACCACCGTGTCACATCTAGGACTCAGCTTAGGTAATGAAAAACTTGGTATCAGAGTACAAGGTTTAAATTGTCTTAGGGTGTTTGAAAGTTGCATCAAGTAAAGTTTTATCCATAAGTATAAAGTGTGTCACATCTATAATTAAAAGGCTATAAGAAATTCTAGGAAATGTCTCACTTCTTTCACGATCTATGTCATGCGATGAAATTGTATTCTAAGATTTTTTCGTTTAATGCTTGTTCGTTACAATTTCAAAAAATGCCTCCATTTAGAGCTCCATTCCAAAGAAGGGTGAATGTTAATGAGGAACAAGCCCCTCAACTTTATCTCTATGGTGTGGAACTATTTTAAAGTAAAATTTAATTTCATCTTAAGCGTTGATGTTCTCAGGTAAAGTAACAAAATATTAAAAGTTATTTTTATAATATATTTTTAATTGAATATTATTTCTTACACTTTTTTTTTATCTTTATTCTCGAATCTTTTTCTTTTATTTTCTCTCTCTTTCTCATTATTCTATCTGTATAACTATATAAATCTTTTGCCATAATCATTGTCAAAGCTTCGTTAGTGATTGTCCGATATAAAAGTTACCAGCAATGCTTGTTTAAAACACATCTAGAGGTGGCAAAGGGGTCGATTGGGTCAGATTTGAATGGATTGAATATGAATTGAGCCAAAATGGATTGGATCACAATTCATTCATGTAAAATATGGGTAGATATGAATTTGGTCAAATATGGTTTAGGTAAAAATGGTTCTAACCCACTTTAATCTCTTAAAGTCCAAAAAAAAATTAAGTCAAAGCTAGATTGTTAATGTTCAACCCCTATCACCCCAACTCTACTCTCAAATAATTATTTTTGAAAAAAAATAATTTTTTCATAAATTTTTTTTAAAAGAATTCTACTTCCATACCCTACCCCAACCCCCATCCCCACCCTACCCGCACCTCTATCACCCCCAAGTTTTAAATTAGAAAATATCAAGAAAAAAATTCGTGCACCCTACCTGCCCCTCACCCGTTCCCTACACCCCACCCAATCACCATAAAAAAAATTCATCCCCAAGCCCCACTGAACCCCCTACCCCCAAATATTTTTTTAAAAAAATCAAAAAAGAAAGTTAAATTTTTTCACCACTCCACCCTCCATTTCAACCCTACCTCGGGACCCCCCCCCCCCCAAAAAAAAAAATAAAAGAAAGATTAAAAAATATTAAATTTTTTCAACCCCTGCCTCCCACTGCCAGCCTACCCCCTCCCCCAGACTTCCTACCCCTACCCCCACTACCAAAAAAATTTCTAAAGAAA
>JBCEWC010008373.1:0-20068 GCA_038996855.1 Solanum aculeatissimum | reverse complement strand
AATAATATGATAGTTGAACATTTTAAAACATAATATCTTTCAACATGTTCGATAAGATATCACAATAATATAAAATATTTATAAATAATAATTTACTATTATCCGTAAATCACACGGGTATATATACTAGTAATTAATAATACCACATAATATATATTCATGCACCTAAAACATATAGTCCTATTGTAATTTGAATGGTCCTTTTTTTACCATAAATTCTTGACATAACCACATTCATAAGAACATAACTATCTTTTATTTTTTTAATAACTAATTCTTAAAAAATAATTGGAATGGGACTTTATCTTAACAAAAGAACCATATAAAGTATGTCTATATCATTTGAAAGTCATGCATAAAGTGTCAAAAAAATTGAGAGGATATAGTTTTTGTTTTAAAAAAAATTGGGGATTAGGGGAAGGGGGAAATGGGGAAGGGATTTCAACGTGGGGGATCAAATTCTCACAACAAGGTGGAGTTCAGGTAGTCAACCAACTGAATTACTAAGATTTTCCTTGAGAGGATATAGTAAATGCTTTTATAATATTTATATCTGAAAAATTATGATATTAAGTACTTTTTGAATTTAATAATTTTCCAGTTTTTCTATGTTTAATTTGCTAATTAATTGAACTAAATATTCATTTTTATAAAATTGGAAGTACCAACTCCATTTAGGATCATTTTATGAATAGAAAGCTATTATCTTTCCAAATAATGCAAAAATAGCACTATTTTTTTTATTTATATTTTAGTATTTTTGTGTTATAAATGTGTCCCATAATTTTATTTTTGAAAAAGGATCAAATATATTCTTGCATTATTGAAAACTGTTCAGATATACCCCTCGTTATCTTTTTAGGCTAAATATATCCCTGCCATTATACTCTAACACTAATTTGCTCTTATAATTAATAGAGAGACTCGTGGACGAACAAGAGCTAAGTATAGTTTAAATTGGATGAGTTCTCTTAATCTTGATTATCTACGTGTCCCCATGTTAGTTATAAGGGCAAATTAGTGTTAAAAGTATAACAACAGGAGTATATTTAGTCAAAAAATATAACGAGGAGTACATTTAAATTATTTTTGATAGTACAGAAATATATTTGATCCTTTTCTGTTTTATTTTTTGTATAAATAATTTTTTGACCGTTGAACTTATATTTTCAAATGAATCAATTAGGTAATCACTTAATTTAACTTATACATATTCCCTATTTGACACATTATGCATTGATACATTCGACTAGCAATGTGCATGAATCAATTAGGTAATCAGTACTTATTGTCACTTTTAGTCCTCATTTGACATATTATCATTGACCATCTTCGAAATAAAATTTGACGATCTTCTGTAACAAAATTTTAATCATTTAATACTCATTATGAATATATCAATTCATATTTTTACCCTATTTTCATTACAAGGATATATCATCTCAAGATCGATTTCCTAAATTGTGTGTAAAATAAAATGAATACCAAAGACGACATTTTCCATCAAAAATGTAAAAAATTGGCTGTGAAAATTATGCGTACAATCACAAATTCATACAGATACAAAGACTTTAATCTAAAAATCATTCAATCTATTCTTAAGGTCAAATAAAAATTTAAAATATAGATTTTACTAACCTAACAAGATAAAACACTCTACGAAAACATGAAATGTCTAATTTAAAAGTCCAATTACATTATTATAATACTAATTTAAAATGATTATAATACTTATTTTAGTCCAATTAAATAAGAGATCTTTAGTGGAAGACAAATCGAAAGTATTAGAGGGGTATATTGGACATTTATAAATGAGAGTGGAGAGTAATGGCATTTCTGTAATTTCAACCTCAAACCGAGGGTAATAATATCAAGTAATCAAAGATGGGTCGGTTTACCAATAACCATAACTCCGACCCATGGCGGAGAACCCGATTTTTCCTAAAGGTTCCAAAGAGCAATATTTACGCAAACTCAATCCTCCTCTTCCTCCTCCTCCTTGTCCATTCTATAACAGTCTCTCTCTGGAGTTCTGTATCTTTCCGCTTTCCGTTCTCTCTCCTTTCTGCTAAAAGGTATGATCATCTCCTTCTCTGCTCATTTTCACTCACAAGGCACAATCTTTACTGTAAACTGGAAGTTAACTGTTTTGTGTTCATGTATATGCTTTTGTTTTATGTGTTTTCATGTCCAATTTTGTGCATTTTTCAGTTTCATTATATCTCTCTTTAGTTCGATTTTCATTTCGACTGTTGATCCTGTAGTTGTGTAATTTTTTCCTATTGAATTACGCATCTAATGAAGAAACACAGCGATTTCGCTTCGATTATACACTTATTTGCACATTCTCTTCGTTTTAAGCTTGCTTCTGTTTTGATGAGTTCTCAACTTTTTGAGAAATTTCATATCTAGGTTTGTTGCTGGTGAAGAGTACAGTAGCTGGCGTTTAAGTTCAGTTTTAGTTGGAAATTGTTTTTGGATTTTTTAATCATTTTGGAAATGAAAATGTTATTTTAGAAAGGAGTTTTTTCCCCTAATTTTGACTACTATTCCTGAATTTTAAGCGGATCAGGAGTGCTGAGTTTAATGGTGATTTCTTCTGTTCGTTAGGTGGCATTGATAATAGTATGTAAAACTGGATCATTGGTTTGGTTTGCATCATAAAGTCCAGCTGTGTTCTGGAAGGGTCTACTGCTTGAAAGGCTGTTCTTGAAGGGTCTTTGAGAAATAGAGGACCCTTCAGGCTGGATTTTTGGTTTATTTTGAAGCGGTTAGCAAGTAAGATAAGTTTTGTTGTATAGGCGGTGGGTATAACTGTTGTCCTTTTGCTGAAAATGCCAGCTGTACAAAAGCTTTACAACGCGTGTAAAGCATCACTTTCACCTAATGGACCGGTGTCAGAAGATGCTCTCGAGAAAGTCCGTTCCCTATTGGGTATGTGTTTTTGTCGATTTATTACTTAAATGTCGTCATATTTTTTTTCTTGATTTCTAATCACCTCATGGTTTAAATGGTTGTTTAATTTGTCTTCTATTTTATCTACTCTAGTTACTTCAAGATGTGATAAAAAATAGTTTTCTGGAAGATCATGCGGTAAAATTTTATTTATATTCTTGTGTTCGATGAGAACTCCTAAACCTATTGGAGTGGTGTATCATTTTGTCCATTTGATGATTGGAAGCTATAGCTTCTATTGAATCTTAGGTTTGACAGACGCAATAGTTCTATGATGACAAGGCATTAGAAAAATTAGATTGTAAAAGTAGGCATGAAAATTTGCAATATATAGGAGTTATAGATATAAATTGATATCATCTTTTGAAGTTGATGAGTATTTGTTTAAGAGATCTGAAAACACGATTGTGCTTGTGGTCCATGGTGTCGATTTTTGTTGTGAAGTTAATAACTTTGATGTGCTTCTCTGATATATTAGACAAAAATCAACCATTCAACTGCCCATTCTTATAAAAATTTATGTATCCTTTTGTGTGATAATTTTACTCTTTTTCATCATATAGCGGGTGTTTAGATTTCAGCCTCTTATGTTTTATCATTTAGTTTACTATTCATAACATTATATATCAATTTGTATCTTTTTAACTTCATACTAATATTAAACACTACACTTTTTGTCTTTCATAAATTTGATTTACAAGTTTGTATTTGATTTTGTAGCTTTAAACCCCACCTTACAATTTCTATGTTCTCAACCAGCTAATAGATGTAGTTCTAGTTGGAATAGTAGGCCTCTTGAGGATCGTCAATATGAATGAGTAGCATCTTTTATACATCCAAATTATGCGGTCGTCGTTCCAGTTATCCACACTCATGGGAGTAGATTGGGAGGGTGGGAAAATGGAGCTTGTATTTTCATGAAACTAATGGGGTGTAAGAATCTTGGATGTATTGGATGTATCTAAGATCTGAGGGACTTGGAAGTGATGAGGAAGGGGATTGGTGCACTTCATTATAAGAGTTTGGAAGTTGTCACAATTGGTAATATAGGTAGGGTAAAAACCGGTGTTATATCTTACACGTGCTAAGTCTTCAATATTTCTTCTTTCTCTTTTACTTCTTCACAATATAACCCAAGGGAAGGACTATTAATTATATGTCTAGTTTCTAGATACACGTGTTCTATCTCTATGAGGTAGTGGTAAAGTTTGCGTATACTCTACCCTCCCCAGACCCCACTTGTGGGATTCCACTGGGTATGTTCATGTTGTTTTCTAGATACACGTACTGCACGCAAACCTCTTATCAATAAATACAAAAATATTTAAAAACTCGCATAGGCCATAGATAATATGAAAAATTGTATTCAAATTATAAAATAAAGATTAACGAAGAAGTGCAAATTTATGTAAAATGAAGAGTGTTAGGTCTTTTGTTAGCTACTTTGAAAAAGTGACAAGCAATGATGGAATTGTATGCTAAGACAATGAATCTAAGAATCCATGAAACATCAATTTTGTCGATCTCTAAGAAGAGATTTCTACTAATTGGTAGAAAGGGACAAAATGGATATAGCTTATATTTAATAAACGAGCTAATAATAACTATAAGTACTACCACCATCCTCAATAATAACAAAATCAAAGCCAACATGGAAGCTTGTTCTTAATTTGTTGATATCTATAAAAGGGCAGTTCGGTGCATTAAAACTCCTTGTATATGCGGGATTCGAGAAAGAGCCCGACGACAAGGGTCTGTTGTACACAACCTCACTATGCATTTTTGCCAGAGGCTTTTGATCTATATATAAAAAATATTATTGATTAGAGAATAGCACTATAAGTACGATCACCATCCGCAATAATAACCAAGTCAAATTGAAAGCCCCAAAAGTGGTTTGATGGACAAAATAGAAAAGGAAAATTCCAATAACAAATGATATGGAGAAAGAATAAAAAATTAAGAGAAGAAACAATAGTTCCTACAGATTTCTCTTTTTTTGTATCTTGTGCACAAGCTCATCAAGGACAAATCTCAAACTTCGTTCTTATGCCTTTAGGTTCTTAATAGCTTTCTTGCTAAATAGGTTATAAAACTCTGCCTTGAAGTACTGAAAATCCCATAGATATGTCTATGCTCGACAAGATATGCCCAAGAAACTTCACCAATTCTTTCTATTCTTAGTAATTTATCAATAAGTTTTAATTAGGTATGAATTTTGCTTACCAGGCATTTGGATATATTTGTAGCAGCGTAAATCAACACCAAGAACGAATACGATTTTAGCAGTATCTTTTCATTTGTGCTCAATATTAACTTAAACTATTTTTCTAATCCATTTACCTATATGTATACATAATCTAATAGTGATAAGCAGGGGAATAGTTGCATTATTTTTATGGTTCTTCATTGTATTATATTTATTAATGGAAGGCCAAAAAAGTCAATTCAACTTTTTATGGACATTTTATTCCTTTAACTTTTTACTTTAGGTCTTCCCACTTTTAGAATAGTACTAATAATATCTAGACATTTGCGTTGTACATGTATCATACGTGAAGGTAAATAATTATATTTCGTTAGATGGGTATGTTTTGTTCGTGAGGTACAAACATGCAATATGATCATTTATCTTGCATAATATCTCTTTATAGACGATGTTTGGACTATGCTTTCATTTTGACATTCGTCATAACCAGAACTCTTGTTATACGTTGATATCTTTCTTAAAAGTGTGACATACATTTTGTCTATAAATTAGATGTTCAAATGAAATTTCAATTAAGTATAAATAACTAAGGGTTCATTTGGTAGGATGCATTAGCTTTGTGTAATGCTAGTACCTTGTTTGGTACACTTTTTCAACCTATGATATTAGACATACTATTTGGTATTATGCTATGTATAACTAATACATGGAGAACGATGGTATAAAGGATATGTATGATGGAGTCAAAGACTGAGGTTAGAACAGTGGGAGGAGACTTGGAGCACTTCTCAGTTGAGATGAAGCTGCATTAGGGATTAGTTGTTAGCTTATTTGCCTTGGTAATAGGTGAGTTGACGTGGTCTATTCAAAATGAGTTTCCATGGCGTATATTATTTGCTGACGACATAATACTGGTTGATGAGACGTGGGAGAAAGTTAATGTCAGGTTAGAGGTTTAGAGACATACTTTAGAGTCCAAAAGTTTCAGGTTGAGTAGGACCAAAACGGAATATTTGGAGCGCAAATTCAATGTTGTATTAGATGTAGCAAATGCGGAATAGTGGAAGTAAGGAACTATCCCCAAGATATAAAGTTTTAAGTATCTTATGTCCGTAATTTAGGGTAATAATGACATCGATAATGATGTCACACATCACACTGGGACGGCTTGGGGATGAAATAAAAACATGTCTCTAAAGTCTTATGGGATAATAAGATACCACCTAAATTAAAAGGTAAGTTCTATAAAATGGTGGTTAGACCATCCTTGTTGTATGGAGTGGAGTGATGGCTAGTTCAAAAGATACATGTTGCAGAGATAAGGATATTGAGATGGATGTATGGGCATACTAAGAGCAATAAGATTAGGAATGATGTTATCCAAGAGGAGGTAAGAGTGACCTCTCTTGTGTATAAGATGAGAGAAGTGAGACTCAGATGATTTGGACATGGGAAGAGAAGGTGGGCTGATACCCAGTGACGTGTGAGAGGTTGGTTGTAGGAAGTATGCAAAAAGGTTGAGGTAGGCCGAAAAAGTATTGTGGAAAAGTGATTAGATAGGACATGTTGCATCTTCATATTACTGTGGACATGACTCTAGATAAGAAAGAGTGAAGGTCGCATATAAGGGCAGATGGTTAGTAGGGGTAGAGTATTGTCTTGCCTTGCGAAGGCTTAGGCTTATTAGTGTTTGCCATAGTGCTAGTCGTGTTCTTGTAGTTCTTGCCATGTGTTGTTTATTGTATTTCGATTATCACACTATTTTGCTGTTATTATTATTTCTTTCTTGTAGATCTTATAATGCATTTTTTATTAATTATTTCTTCTTCAACTTGGGTTTGATGTACTTGAGCCGAGAGTCTTTCAGAAATAGCCTCTCTACCTTCACAAGGTAGTGGTAAGGTCTGTGTACACTCTACTTCCCCGGATCCTACTTAGTAGAATTTCATTGGGTATGTTGTTGTATTATTGGAGGATATTTTTGTAAGTGAATAACTTTTATTAGAAATTATGCAATGCATTAACACATCAAACAAAACAGTGCATGAAAAATAATCTCAACTTAACTGATGCCAACCAGCATTATTAATACACCATATTCAACACTATTCTTATGCACATTACCAAATGATCCCTAAAAGAATTTCCAATAAATAAGTAGAATGATACAAGAATTACTTGAAGTATGGGTTGCATAGCTAATTTGTGCAACCAACATTGACCCCAAAAAAATAAAAAAGAAAAGCCATCATGGTTAGTGAAATTGGTACACTTTTCTCAAGGAACCCTGCATCTTCTTTACTTCTGGTGAACATGAGAATTAAGTGAAATATAGAGGCAAAATGAGAATGGTTGACCTGATTTTACTATTGCTTGTTGGCACTTCTGTTTCAGGAGCTTTTCTCTTCTTCGTAACTTGAGCATTGTTCTTCTTGTCTGGCGTTTTTGGCTTGACAATTTTTTGACCTGGTAATCATGAATACTCTAGATAGAAAATTTGAAGAAAGGAACAAGCTATTTAATAACATGCTGATTCGAGGACCAAAAATTATGTAATTGTTAAATTTGGATAAATTTAAAGTCATGTTGTAAGATCAATATTCAAACTAATAAAGTACACCATTTCCATGAAAAAATGTGATTCCCCCCTTTTTTTTGTTCCTTCTTTTTATAATGAAAAGATATTGTTTTTTACACTTATAAGCACAAGATCCAAAAAAAATTGCCGAACTTAAGACTATCATTAAGAATAAAAAGTTGTGTCTTGACCTGAATGATTATGGAAAATTCTGTAGATCTTTTGGTAAGGATATACGGAATTCTCGAGTGACGCTTTGAAGTTTGAAATCAGGAGTATATGTACTTGCATGTAAACTATTTATGTCTAGTTTCTCATATCTTGAGGTAACCAAAGGGTTGCAACTTCTTGTTGAATTATATACGTGTCGTAATTATGTTCAATTTTTCCTTAAACTATTGCTGATTCAACAAACCAACATATATTATGTAGAATTGTTGATGATTTTATGAACAATCATGAATGATAAATTGTAACAATCATATCGTGCTTCATCCTTACATTTTGCTGATTAATCTCTGATATACTCTATATCAACGGAAAAGAATTTGAGAGAAGATATCTCTAATATTGAATGAATTGTGAAATAAATGAAAGAAAGTAATAGAAACCATAAACCATCAGAGAAACAAATCATCACCGGTCGAAACCATGCTTGAATTTTCTGTCAGAAGCTGGTATTCTCATTGGAATCTCATTTTACCAAACAAAGGGCTATATCCTCTTTTTGTAGCGGCTCAATTGGATAATGTATATGTAGGATGTTGCCAGAGAGAGAAATCAATGTGGCAGGCCTTTAGTGAGTAAATCTTAAAAGTATCACTGGATTACATCACGCCAGCTACCAAAATGGATGGATAGATATGTGATGGTGAAGGCTTATCTCTAAAATGTAAAGAAGTTCGAGGAATGAGTGTCTAACCATTGAATCACACTGTTTGTTTTCTTTGTTATGCAATGAATAAGATTGCTTATAGCTTATCTACTAGGTCAAGTGGTAAACATTTATCTAAACACTCTTTGAGGACTATATCCTTTTTCTGTAGTGGTTCAATTGGATAATGTATATGTAGGATGTTGCCAGAGAGAGAAATCAATACGTCTGGCCTTTAGTGAGTAAATCTTACAAAGTATCATGGATTACTTCAGGTCAGCTACCAAAATATGTGAAATTTTATATGATCAATTCATTTCTCACTCATTTATCACATTTTGCAAAACATTATAATATTTAAAGCTGACAGCAATTCCATGGAGCTATTTTGAGATTGGATGGTAGGTAATCTTTTCTTATTTTATTTCTTCTGTGGTGGTGGTAGTTGGGGACAGATTTAGATTGGTTTCAACATGGAGGTAAAAATTTTGAGGTTTGATTATTTAATCAGTAACGGGAATGGAGAATTTAGTTTACTTCATAATTTATAGCGTGGAAGTGGAGAACAGCTGCGGAAAGCTTCAAGGGATTAACGTCTAACGATGTTAAAAATTTTGGAAAAGAAATTAGATTGAGACCTCTGCTCTGTGTAAGGGTTCTAAACATGGGATGTAGATTTATCCCATACCCAGTCTCAATCTCAGAAGGACAACTGAAGCAGTCACTATGGTTTTGCAAGCAGTCTTTATTTAATGTTTTGGCTTGTTCAGTATTTGATCATGGAGGTGGGTTTAAAAGTACTTAGGTTTGAGGTGTACTTTTCTTATGGAATCATATTTTTTGTTTCTCATTCTCCTTTGTTTTTTTTTTTGAAAAAAAAAAGAGAAGAAATGTTGCATAGAACTGCAAAATTCAAGATTTAAGATGATTCTGAATTTCTTCCTTATGTCGCTAAACTCTCATTTACAGAAACTTTATTTGGGCTATGAGTTAAACTGTCAATTTGTGATCATTGGCCTTCCCATGAAATTTCAGGCTCATTTTGGCCTATGCTTCCCCAAATGACTTATATTACTGACATTTGGGCAATTCATTTGGGCTACAGATAAAATCAAGCCCTCTGATGTGGGTCTTGAGCAAGAAGCACAACTTGTACGGAGTTGGAATGGTACTGTGCACGAGAACAATGGGGAACTTGAACCACCGCCACCAATCAAATACCTGCACATACATGAATGTGACAGCTTCTCTGTAAGTGTTGCATAATGCTTTCTAATCCCCCACCCCCGCTCCCCTCTTTTTCTTTTTTTGAAGGGAGGTTCCGGGTGGGGAGTTGTAGAAGAGTGCTGATATTTGGAGAATATGGATGATTAAAACACTTTTTTAGGGTACCAATAGTAGAGAAATGATGCATGATTGAATCTTTTATCTTGTTTGGTATATTTACAGATGGGGATATTTTGCATGCCACCTTCCTCTATCATACCTCTACACAATCACCCTGGAATGACTGTTTTAAGTAAGCTGGTGTATGGTTCCTTTCACGTGAAATCCTATGATTGGATCAATATTCCAGGTCCTTTGGTTCCATTGGAAGGTGCGTAATGTTTTGATTAGATGTCTAGGATGTACTTGGTTGATATGTAAATACCATTTCATTCAGAACATAGGGTTTTTGGAGTAGATGTTTTTGACATGCTTGTTTTCTGCTATGTTTTTATTTAAATTGGGTGACAGGTCCTTTCTCATCTCTGGTTTTGCTGGCATGGTTTGTCAGGCCTTTATTTATGTTCTCTAGATTTCTTTTTTAGTTTGAATATGATAACTCAGAATCATGCATTTGTTTCATGATATGCCTATTTTTGCCTTATGAACTCCTTTTCGAATTCAACCATAAAACTTACTGAGAGCTAGGTTTAAAGATTACTACTAAGTTTGAGGGTATTATTGCATCATCTGCAGAATTTGTGCTTGCTTGTACTAATAATCACTTCGTTAAGTTGAATAGACTTGCTGAGTCGAGGGTTCAGTTCACATCTTGTGCAGAATTTTGTATGCCATGCTTCAACTGGAACGCAAAATGTGAGAACTCGCATGCGTGATTATGTTACTTATAGATGAGTTGACTGCAACTGGGTGGCTGAAGATTATGAATAGAGAGATACTAGTTATTATTTTTTGTCAATTGGAAGGAGTTTTTATTAGAGTATTTTTTCTCTTTTCTTTATTAGTACTAGTTTATCTGGGGTATATTATTATTTGGGATTAATGTTCGTCATAACGGATTCTACTGCTATTCTTCTCGACCTCATGAATTCATATACAGTTACATATATACATGCAATACACACATCGCAGTTTGCTATCTTCAGTTAGCCCCTAATGTTACTCAGGTGCAAGACCTGCAAAGCTTGTTAAAGATTGTGACATGACTGCTCCGTGTGGGACAACTGCTCTGTATCCTACTTCTGGAGGCAACATCCATTGTTTCAAAGCCATAACTCCCTGTGCTATTTTCGACATCCTTTCTCCACCTTACTCTTCTGATGATGGACGGCATTGCACTTATTTCCGGAGGTCTCCCATAGCGGATCTACCAGGTAGGTGCAGTGTGAGAAATTTTGCACAGAAATGACATGAAATTTTATTGTATTGAAAATCTTAAACACGTTGACATGCTTTTTAAAGGTGAGCTCGAGGTGGATGGAGTGACATTCTCCGACGTGACTTGGTTGGAAGAGTTTCGACTTCCCGATGACTTTGTGATCCATAGAGGGCAATATAAGGGCCGTGTCATCAAAACTTGACATGTTTCTTTTTTCTTTTTTTGGTTCTGTCCTACTTTTATAATGCATTCAGGTGAATGAGTAATGTGTCAACCGCCGGTCTGAGAATAATGATGCTTTTATATTGGTGAGAAAATAGGGGCATTTAAGATGTGTACATATCATTATATACCATACACTAATTTACTGACCTCACCTTAAATTAATGAAAAAAAGGGTTGGTTGGTTAGACAGAGTATAGACGTTGGATAATGAAGTCCTGTATGATTTACCTTTGGCCTTTTGGAACTTGTCAAGTTGTTTCAGGGAAAACATTTATCAAAGAGGTAAGTGTAAATTTTGTTTACTTCACATTTAGATATAGTAAGTATTTTATATGTTAAAACTGTTAACATCTCCTCCTTATCATAATTCATAAGGACCTTACAATTGATATTGTTTTAAGATGGACAAAAGAAAGAGAACAAAAAGGAAACTTAATACTTTCAGTCCAACTAATATGCATTCATAAGTCATAACAGAGAAGTATTAGAGGTTACAGCCACCACCTCCACAAGCATCACCACCACCACTACCCCTCCGCCTCCAAAAGCACTGCTGCCGCCACCACTAACATACATGATTCCGCTACCAGTACCACCAAAATTAGAACCACAAGTACCAATAGACTTGGGCTTGAATTTCTTTTTCTTCTTAGATGCTTTGTCACCACTAAAACAGATAAAATGATAACACACAGCAAGAACAAGACTCCAGAGTAGCTAATAATAACACCAGATTTACTAAAATCCTCATCAACAATCAAAGAAGAAACCAAGAACCTAGCCATTATATTCTTTACTTTCTTCTGTAGAACATGAATGCATTTATAAAGGACTCTTAACTCATTTCCAACATAGAGTACAATAATTACTCCCTTCGCTTCAATTTGTTTGTTTTATTTATTTATTTTGGTTTGTTTAAAATAGAATGTCTCTTTCCTATTTGACAAGCCTTCGTTTAATTTTAAAAAATTTACATGACATGCTTAAGATTAAAGAACATTTAGGTATATTACATATATCTTCAGTTTAAAATTATTAGATTCAAAAGTTTCTTTAATTTCTTCCATGTTCAATCAAACTAAGTCGGTGTTTGGCCATGTTTCATTGTGAAGTTTGCAAAAAGTAATTTTTGGTTTCAAAGTGAAAAATACAATTTGAAAATTAAAGTTGTGTTTGGCCATGTATAGTAAGACAAACAAATTGAAAGAGTATATTATAACTGTTGGTTAGGATCATGTCACATAATTTTACTATTTTTCTAAAAAAAATTTGACAGTACTATTATTTATTTTTAAAGTAATAAATTCCCTCATTAGAAATAGTACTACTTTTCGAAAATAAGCAATTTACATGATTATACTAGTACTGTTATTGACCAACTTTTCTAGTAATCTTTGACCATTCATTCTAAAAAATCCAGAGTCTTCATAATTGTATTGGCCATGAAGATTGTCAAGGAGCTCAAGAATAGAAATTGCAAAGAATGGACGAAATTTCTAAGAGCCTTCGCTTTGAAGCAGAGTCAGAATTTATAGTTTATGAGTTTCGAATCATAATTTTATAAATTTATTGAGTTTTGACCCAAAAAAAAACAAAACTTGAACATATGTGATGAAAGAAGAATATCTTATCCGTGATGAAAGAGGTCTAGACTTCCTTACAATCATCCCTCTCGAACTAGCTTTTAAGATTGAGTTATGCTCAATGTTCATTTAAAATGGTATCATAGTTCGACCTCCGATGTGCACCCATAGTCATCCTGCATTGGAGACTTGGAGTCTTATTCCATATGAGTTGATTTCTTCTAATAGTCACTCACCTAATAGTAATTATTTTGAGAGATGACTTCTTGGAATAATTAACTATTATTTGAGTACCATATGAGAAATCACCCTCATTAAATATTACATAGATTTTTCATGATACGCTAGATTGTACAAGTATTCCGGATTGTTTTGGACTATTTGTCCCCCCGAAACGAAAGCCTATCAAAAATGGTCTCTTTACACTTAATCCTCTCTGGTTCTTTTTTTCTTTTCTTCTTTCTTTTTTTCCATATCTAGCATCTTCTGCTTATAGGGCTTGATTTTTTAGACGAGGGTTTCCCGAAAACAACCTCTTGAGATAGTGGTAAGGTCTGCGTACATTTTACCCTCCCCAGACTCCACTTATACGATTTCACTGGGTATTTTGTTGTTGTAGTAGTAATACTCTATCCTCTCTGGATCCCATTTTGTGAGATTATATTGGGAATGTTGTTACTGTTGTAGTAGATTGTAAAAGTAATGATCAATCAGAAGACATGGAATGTATACATAGAAACCACAAAACTTTTTATTATGAAATAATCATATAGAAGGGGATTTCAAGTTTGCTCTTATGATACCTGTACAAAGACTTTTATTCAGTGGTATAAATGACATAGTATGAACTTGGGCACAAAACTTACAGTTATAAACCCATCATAAACTGGACAATGGAAGTGTAAAATCAGACAAAGACTGAATCTTTTCAATAATCTTGCAATCAATTGTATTGATTGATTTACCCGAGGAACTATTTCTTTTACGCGGAAAGCATGAGAAACAACCAGATGGCGTTAGAAATGCCTCTACGTCTTCTATTGAGCTTCTGGTATTGGTGTCAATGCCATCATTTCCTGGTAGATTGGAGATACATTTTAGAATACTGAGAAAAGATGACGCATAAATATAGCAGACAATCAGCCGATCCCCCTCCCAAAGTCAGTGAGTTCAGGGGGTGGTCTTTCAAAGAGAGGTGTACAAACTTGAACACTGTACAAAAAGAACAAACACAATGTAATCCCCCGCAGGTGGGGTCTAGGAGGGTAGAGCGTAAGCAGACCTTACCTCTACAGAGGTTGTCTCTGATAGACCCTCGGTTGAACAAACTATAAAAATGAAGTAGCAGTAACAAGCAGAAACAACAAGAAGAAAATAAGATGTCTCTCATGAACTTGAACACTATGAGAGAGGGAGAATTTACCTCAGTATACCGCAAATGTGATTGACGTCCCTTTGTTGTTTTAACAATTGTTTCCCACTTCGGATCAGTTGATAGTGGCTTACATGATTGGTTGTTAGGACTTATTCCTGTCCCAACATATGATCTGGAAGATGCATTTTTCGTGGAAAGTGATGGCAAAGTACGGCAAAGCCATGAATCTGATGGAGATTTTGGTAAAGGAGGGGGAGCAGGAAGCTTTGATTGTGCTACGCACAAGTTTTCTAACTTTTCTTTTCTGGTACTTCGTTTAACATCATTTTTGGGTTTCACCGGGGTGACTTCATTCTGGTAACAGTCTTGAACTTGTCCAGAAGCTGTCAGTGCCATCATTTCCCCTCCATTGTTCAACTTTTCCGCTGATGATGGTGGTAAATAACCAAGTGAAGAATCTACTGAGGGCTTTTGTTCTGTCATCTTTTTAAGAATATCTTGATCCTCGTCCTGTAAGTTAAATGGTCTCTCCGCTTTAGGAGAACATGATTTTATAATTGGAGATTCCACCTTATGAACAATATCTACATGCAGAGTTTTCTCTGCTGGAGGAGCTGCTAAATCCGCTTCGCCTGCAATGTTCTGATAATCAAATAATTCTTGAACGCGATCATTTGTACCCTCATGTGCATGAACTGTGACGAATCCAGCCACTGACTCAGCTTTGGACTGCTGCAATAAGTTAAAACTATAAAGTGATCAAATAAAATCTGGGAGAGGAAGTTAGCACAACATAAGTGGCTGCAGTAGACAGTCAGTACAGCAACAAAGTGACGGGAAGAAAAATGGTGGAAATTGATACCTCATTCTCAGATCCGCTACAAGAAGCAGTAGATGATGATCCAGTCTGTGTTCTACTGGCAGGAGACATGGGTACTCTGGTTCTAGCACTCACTCCTGGTACAGGATTCATCAGACAAAACGAACTTTTCAAGCAAAAACGAGGCAATAATCCACATACTTTATAAGGTAGATTTCCATCATAACAACTATCATCATCACTCTCTTCTTCATAATTATCATGGAATTGGGAATAACGAAGTGCAAAACTAGGTCCATAACGCAGTTGAGGCCGCTTATCCGCATTTACTACCTTCTTGAGTTGTCTTGGTTGCTCCTGGGCAGCTGGTTGCTTCCTGGGCGCATAGTGAGGCGTTTCTAAAGTCTTTTCTGAAGCCATGGCCTTGGCTGCTGGCAGAAACCGATCAATCATGAAATCTCTAGCTTGTGGATCCGTTAAAGAAGTACCTAACGGTTTTGCTTCTGGTTCGTCTAATCCACTTAAGCCGCTTACACTACAATTCCCGAAGAATGATTCAGTTCTTGAAAGTGTATTGAGTGCATCCATATATACTTCATCAACATCCTTTGATTCACATATTTCTGTATCCTGTTCCATATCTTTTGAACAGTCAATACTCTCAATCTTCTTAACCTTTTCGTCCAAATTCATGCAACTCGGTGTGGAAAGTAGAGCATTCCCTGTTTGGCTCTCACTAACATTTTGACTTTCATGAGCTTTATCAGAATCCTGGTTATCTTTCAGCCTCCTACCTGGGGGAAGTCTCGGGGCAATAGGTGGTTTCTCAGTAGCACGAATTTGCCGTTTGCTTTCATACTTGGGTTTTCCAGGGCTCTGTTCCCAGAGGAAAGGCACAACTCCTGGGTTCCTCACTGGACCTGACTTCAATTCTGATTTGTAACGAGGAGGATGAGTCACGGTGGGGAGAGAATATTCAGTCTTCTTTGTCTCGTCACTACCAGAAGCCACTGTTGGAGAGACTCGTCTGACTGACAGAAACGGTTGATTCAAATTCAGTTGCTTGTCCTCCATGAGATTCTTTAGTAACATATAAACACCTTATTTCTGCAGATATAACCATCAATCTGTCACGCTTACTGCTACTACTATAGATAACAATACCGACAATACAAACAAATGATACTTTCCCCAATAATATAACAAAATACTTGGTAATAAAACAATATCTAAACCAGCTGCAACATTTTACTCCTTGTAACAATAGATGAACTGATCAATGCAGATTGATATTACTCCTCGGATCACTACATAACTAAGTCAATACAAGTTTGTACTTGTCAGCTTACTTCCGTCTCTTCTCTCAGAGAAGCAACCATCATCGATATCCCTAGTTGGGGAATGTATTTGTTCCGCCCTATTTAGGTCCATCATTCCAATACTAGATATTTTCTGGCAACACTAACAATTTCTTTAAAAGCTAGAGACTTCAAGATCTCATAATTATCCTACACGGAGATTAACATCGTTAACAACAACAACAACAACAACAACAAACCTAATATAGTCCCACATGTGGGGTCAAGGGAGGGTAGTAGATAAATGTTGCTAACCAGGCTACAAATACTTCTGGCAAACACGAAACCCAGTAGAAGTGCAACACAACTACTATACTCCATTATCTAATCGCAAAAGCATTTTGTCTAAACGTTTAGAGGATTCATTTGCATTGAATAAGATCTCAAAGCAAACACCATAAGTCTCTTGGTAAAGACCCACATATTCAATCAATTTGTGCTTGCAGCTGGCACCAAAATTAGACAAGGATGCTAACAGGTGGGGCCTTAACAGCAGAAACTGTCATGTAGCTCATGATTTTTTGACACTATCTTTAAATTTATAGACCTGTGACTCTGTCTCACCCTACCTAAATAGTGCAACCTTCCTGTCTACTAGGTGGTGACAAAGTCAGGATTTTCAATCTTCCTTGTCTACTAGGCGGTGACAAAGTCAAGATTTTTACTAAGGATAATCCTCAAGTTATAAGCCCATCCAAACATGATAAAGAAATAAACACATGAAAAAGCATATAGATTTTCATAATTAGTCGTTTTCCTTTTTTTTTCTTTTCCTTTTTTTCCCATATCTAGTATCTTCTGCTTATGAGGCTTGATTTTTGAGACAAGGGTTTTTCGGAAACAGTATCTCTATCTCTATGAGATAGTGGTAAGGTCTGCGTAGATTTTACCCTCCTCAGACCCTACTTGTGGGATTCCACATGTTATTGTTTATACATCTAAAAAAATAATTTTGACCTTGTATACACAATAATTTTCAAGCAAAGGGGATTTTAGATGAACTCGCTTGCCCCCCCCCCTAGCTCCGCCCATGCTACCAAATATACATTCAACTATATCATACTTTTATATACTTGGATTGAATCACACAAATTGAAATGAATGAAAGATTTGAAAGAAAAGTTGCAATAAGTTTCTGGATCATCATATGGAAAAAGCTTAGCTATAAGATTCTAAGTTAGAAAAAGGACTGCAGCTTCATATCAGTGTCTCCATAAAAGTTCCATTCACTTCGAAAATCACCAATCAAATTTTTTTTTTTAAGAAAAAGATGCATTTACACAAGTTTTACCTTAAAATTCTGAGTCTTGAAGATCCAATCTTTGAACTCATGGAAAGTTGATACTATTGCCATCTTAACCAACATAAATCCAAAATTTTCTTACCTTGATGCATTACCCCATTTTCCTAAACCCAATAATCTCCATTTCTACATGCAGCATATCTATCAATAGAACACACAAAAAAGGAAAAAATCTTGACCCCTACCTACCCCAGCAACCCCCCCAAACCACCCACCCTCTTCTTTCTTCCAGAGTTACATCAGAGGATATCGTGCAGCGGATGGGACTGCTCCTCACTTGAGTCTGGGGATGAAAAAAATCCCTTGCGGGGAGTGTTTCCCAAATGGGGCCTACGCAACATGAATCCAGATATAGCCGAGCTCCGACACGAATAGCAGACACCGGGTGGGAAAAAAAGATTAAAACTTGGAACATCCCAGTAACTATAAAGATTTCTCAGACATCAAATGGAAATTGAAAGACACCAAAATCCAAGAAACTCCTTTCAACAAAATCAGCAAACCCCTCAAGAAATCAATGCTAATACAATACAGAAAGACAAAAAGAACACAACAATACAATGAGAAATTTACAGTACCTTTGATAAATGGATGATAGCAAAGTGACTTTATTGGCTGAATGAATAAGTATAATGACCATGTATACACAGCTGTAAAACACCCAAAAATCAGAAATCTTTATAGAAATATGAGCTAAGAGAAAGAGAAAAATAATAGAGATGAACTAATACACAAAGACAAGAATAAAGGGCTAATTTCTTGATTCTCCTTGAGAGAACTTAAGCTTACCTTGTGTTAATGGAGAATCTCAAATTGTTTATTAACTACTAACAAATACTTAAAAACTATATACTAACAAATACTGTACCAAATATTTTGTACAAAAATTCAAATAAACAACTTGAAGTTAGCTAAAAAGAATCCACCATGGTAAGGTAACATGTAAACTGCTTATTTGTATTTATCCTTATGGAGGATTTTTATTCTAATAATAAAATATCATCAAATAAAATGTCTAGTGCTATAAATTTGACCCAAAAAAAATATCTTCCTTTATTTTAATTTAATTTAAATAAAATAATAAATTAAAATGAAATGAATTGTTCAATAATATTTGTTCACTTTATAAAATTAAAAAATAATTTTATTATTATATTTTTTTATTTAATAAAATTATCCCGATCATTTATTGATTAGTGATATTTTTGGATCATGTGATGGCATTTATTAAAATAGAGGTTAGGTCCCTCAAAAGTCATAGTCATACACATGCATCATTGTCATTCATTTAAGTTGTGAAATCTTGGGAAACAGAATTTTATTTACTTTATGAAAAACTCAACTTGTATTATTTTAAATAATTGGTCTATAATCATTCATCTATTATTCTAGGTTCTTCAACACCTCATTCTCTAATAATTATGGAACTACTACTTTTAGCTAAAAAAAAAACTTTTTCCCCATTACAAAAAGGTAAAAATTTAATTCATGATAAATAATTATTTATTTATATAAAAAATTATCATGATTAAGTAATTTAATGAAATAAAAATATGCATTCACTAACCATAATTAAGTGATAGAAGTGCTTGTATTTTACTCAGTTATTCTTATTAATGGTACTTAGTAAAACTAAATTTAGTTACTACTAATACTTTAATTAGTTTGAGAAAAATGATTATTTCATGATAAGGGTAAGATTGTAAAAACAAAATTTTTATCGATTCGTTAAAGTAAGAAAATAAAAGGAAAAGTATTTGTTTAGTAGATTTGACAAATAAAAATAAATCGAAAAAGTAGTAATATTTTTGTAATTTAGTGCATTGTATTTTGATTTGTGGCAAATTAAAAGGAGAGTTAAGGTACGTGTACTTAAGTAGTATGTTTTTTTTAATAATTAGAGCATTAATTATCCTGATTAGCTGGATCTATTCAATCTTATTTAAATAATTATATTGATTAGCCCTCTGACTAAATGATTTAATTGATTACTAATAATAACTTAGCAAAAATCATTCTGCTAGATCCATGCATGTGCAAAGTATGTTTTATATTGTACTTTTGCAATGCACATACAGTATTTTTGCTACTATGATAATCCAATTCCCAATTAATGGGGGGGGGGGGGGGGGAGGGGCAAACCAACAATTTGGTTTCCTTTTTCCAAAAATTCTTTTTTTCTT
>JBCEWC010008372.1:0-20069 GCA_038996855.1 Solanum aculeatissimum | reverse complement strand
TACAGAACCATGAAACAAAATCATACCATACCACATAATTAATGAAACAATCAAAACAAACGTGATTTTCTTACTAATCATACCATACCATAACCACCAAAAATCACCATCCAAACAAGCTTAAAAAGTTGAAAAAGACGCTCCAATGGCTCTGAGGGTACCAAGTGTGTTATATGGGTAAGGGAATGGAACCTAACCTTCCGGATTGAAGGATTGTTATCCTATAGTCAAATGTTTTTGATTTGATTGAGAGTCAAGTGCTAGAAGCAAGAAAACTCTATAGCCCTAGACTAAAAATGAAGGTCAAGGACGTTAAGCTTGAACTAAATACATGAAGCAACCACATGGTGAAAGAGTTAAATCTTCATGCAGAGAACTTTCGGATGGAAATACTAATTATGTTAATTTTCTCATCAAGTAATGTTAAAAAGTTCAAGACAGCTGAAACATTAAGTTTTGGAGCAGGTTGCTTCACATTTCAACATCGCAACTTGCCAGAGCCAGCAACCTATGGCAAATCGCACAGAAGAGGAATAATCCGACCAAAATGCAAGATTAAAGACACAAACAGAACTCTACATCAAACTGTCTCACCCCAAAAACAGAGAAAACCGAGTAGAATAGAACACAGAGACAGTAAGCTCGGAAGAGGGAAAAGATACATACAACAAACCCCAAAAACCGAAGGAAATACATACCTCAGAGACCTAAAGAGAGAACCGTGTAAAGTGTCAGTGGAGTTCCTATGGAAGGAGCATCATATTAAAATACGATGGAGCAGAGCAATAGATCCAACACAGCAAATCCAGATGAATTGAAATTACAGAAGAGGTCTGAGGAAATTACCGATTACAGCAGAGTCACAAGCAACCAAGCTGCTGCATAGCCAATTTGAGAACACGTGTATAATCACGGAGAAGACGGACAGCAGAGGCAAAATACATCTTTGTCCTAGCAGATATGTCGATTCTGCTTTTACACTCTTATACTAAGTAGTAAAATATCGAGGAAGACAATTGACAAAGATGATCTTTGAGATATCCCAATCTGGTCTAAAAGATAATTATTAGATGCATTGGGATTATTTTAGGGTCAAAAACTATGGGATTACAGTAGGTATATTATTACCAAAAACTAGATTGAATTGACCACAGAACGCGCAACTGAAAATAACAACTAATTTTGCAATTATCAGATAGTAGTATCTCAGGTATTTACAATAGGAAAGCAGAACAATTGAACTAATAACACATTCCAGAAAAGTCCAGTACTATGTACATGTTCAAGAGAACTCATTTGGAACAAAACGGCATCAAGAATTGTTAGCAGCTTCCACTTAATGTAAAATCTTAAACCAAACTGTCATTAAGCTAAACAGATAAATGTATCTATACAACGCAATGGTGCTTGTTAATCATTCAGGGCAGTCATCATGACTACTGCAAAACTGTACTTCTAAGAAAAGATTTTTCCCCGATGACAAAATCTACAGAGAAAGCAGGCACAATCAATGGGAATTTCAAGCCCTGACTGCAGCATAACCGAGAAACTGTCGGGCCTGAGTTTAGCCATTGCATCACATTAAGTTAAGATTGATGAAAGGATATACTCCTCATAGGTAAAAGATTTAACCCCAAAAGTAGAACCATGTACATGCCCAACCAACTACTTTGCCTTCTCACAGAACAGAGTCAAACGCAACCTGGAAATGAGCAGTATGTCTTGGCTTTGGACAAGATGCATTACCAAGACCTTGAAGCAGTCTAAGAACATCAGCAGTATCATCTAGGTAATACTTGGCTTTGCTTGGCTTTTGCCCGACAGTGCAGGCAAAGATATCTGGGGCAGCAGCGACTGACGGATTGGATACACTGCTTAATATGCTCTCAAACATGTCCTCGTCTGATCTATCGTCTCCAATGCACATAACAAAATCAGGTGGTTCCCCACTTTCTACCAACATAGAGAGGACCTTTTGTGCTACTAATCCTTTAGTCACACCCTGCAAATAAGCAGAAACAGGTAAAAACTTTTGAAGAGCATAATGCAACATGCACATGTCTGTATTTGCACCAGACACAAAATACATGAGGGAGGGAGGTCTTACTTGAGGCTTGACTTCGACAATATGCTGGCCCCTTGTAACAACTGCAGGTTCATTTGAAAGTACATTTTCCAAATGATCCAACAGTTCCTTTGCCTGACAGGAGCCAAAGTCTGGGTCTGCATCACGATGGTGCCACACCAAAGCACTCTCTTTAGGTTCAATATATGATCCATCAGTTGTTTCTGTGTAAAGTTTCATCACAGGTTCCACAATTGGTTTCCACTCAAGATCGGAAGCCAAACATTCCCAATCCAACAATTTACTACCCCTGCAACATGATAGAAACCCAGTTAACATGAAGGTATCCAAGAAAAACTTCAGCAGAAAAATTCTAAATAAGAAATTATAGGGCAACTGGGACAAGGACCACGTCATGTTCACATAAAATATCCATACCTTATGAAATACCCATGTTCAGCAGCTATTCCGAGCCTTTCACACGGTGCAAGCCATTCACTTAATGACTTCCTTCCTCTGCCACTAACAATATACACGGTGTTTTTAGGATCATTGCTTAAAGAATTCAACAGCGTAATAACTTCAGCACTAGGAGCTTTAATCAATGACGACTGAGGTACAACAGTGCCATCATAGTCCAAGAATATTGCCCTTCTCTGTGTCCTCCTATATGAGGAGACGATGTGATCAATAGACAGCTTCCTAAAATTCGGAGAAAGTGCAATAACTCTGAAGCCCAGGCCCAAACCAATGCCCCAGCAACGCTTACTATAATGATCTTTGCAAGCTCTTTCCAAATCCTGCATAAAGCTACGAGCCCAGTAAGCTACATCATGAGAGCTTACATAGCGGTAGTGCTTTTCATGACGAAGTTGTTTCTCGGAATCAGACATTGTAATGGCCACATTTAAAGCCTCAGCCACAGCTTCAATATCCCATGGATTTACCCTAATCGCTCCACTCAGAGATGGGGAACAACCAATAAACTCTGACACAACAAGCATGCTAGTTCTAGGAGAATCAGTTTTAATACCCATAGCCTCATCCATACCAGGAGAACCTTGCCTGCAAACAATATACTTGTAAGGCACTAAGTTCATTCCATCCCTTACGGCATTCACTAGGCAACATTCAGCAACAGCATAGTATGCAGTCTTCTCATAGCGAGGAACCGGACGATCAATCAAAATTACAGGCTCATAATTAGATCTACCATAAATTTGGTTGATCCTTTCAGCAGTTGAATATGTCTCCCTCTTTGCTTCCTGAACATCTTTACCCGAGCTACGAGCAGGATTTACTATTTGAACAAGAACAAGTTTCCCTTGCAAGTTCTGGTCCTGCTGTAGTAGGTACTCAAATGCTAGCAATTTCAAACTAATGCCTTTAAAGATGTCCATATCGTCCACACCTAGAATTACTTTCTTCCCCTTGAACTGTTCTTGAACTTCTTTAGCTTTATCAATAGTAGAAGAAAAATTCATCACAGACTCAAGTCGACCCATATGTATGCCCACAGGCAGAATTTTGATGTAAACTGTACGACCAAAATAATCAAGTCCAATATGTCCTCGTTTAGATTCATAATCTAAGCCCAACATTCGACTGCAGCATGACAGAAAGTGACGTGCATAATCAAAGGTATGAAAGCCAATTAGGTCGCAATTTAACAACCCTTTGAGAATATCATCCCTAACAGGAAGTGTTCGGTAAATTTCTGACGAAGGAAATGGGCTATGAAGAAAGAAACCTAGCTTGACACGATGGTAGCGCTTCCTCAAAAATGTCGGGAGAACCATGAGGTGGTAATCTTGAATCCAGATATAATCGTCCTCAGGATTAACCACTTCCATAACCTTATCAGCGAAAACCTTATTTGCAGAGACATAAGCTTGCCACATCTGCCGGTCAAAACGATCTCCATGATCAGGACACATTGGAAGCATGTAGTGGAAAAGAGGCCAAAGTTGCTGCTTACAGAAGCCGTGATAAAACTTTTCCTGGATATCATGGGGTACAAAAGTAGGCACACACTTGAACTCCTCAAGAAGTTGCTGAGCAACTTCCTCCTGTTCACTGGGTTCCACATCAACCTTCAGCGAACCCACATAGACAACCTCATTTTCAGGAGAAAACCCATCCTTCAATTGCAATAAAAGAGAATCCTCATCCAAACTGAACACCCACTTTTTAGCTGCTGTATCCCTTTGAGCATTCAAAGGTAGCATGTTAGCTACAATAATTTTTCGCTCTTGACATGAGGACGACATACTATCTGAATCACCATCATTGCTTCCATAACCATCTGCGATGATTCCAGGAACTGTCATCACACGTGGAAGAGCTCTAGGTGTCTGAGGTATATCTAGTATATCTCCAGATGCCATGTCCAAAAGATTAGCACAAGACCTTGATGGCATGATTATAAAGTAAAATTTGGTCTATGTTGTTAAATGCGCACTGCTGGAATTTGAAACCTATGCTTGAAACTTTCAGCCCCAAGGCAATTATGCAGTAACCTACAGCATCAACAGGTGGAAAAGACATTATTATTTTGCCAACAAATTCATCATAAGACGTAATTCCTAACATCATCACAACATCAGATAATAGACCTATGGATTGGATGGGTTGAGGATATTATCAAGCATCAAGCCAGGAATGGCAAATAAACTAAAAGGCAGGAATAGAAGTGTCAAGAAATATTTAATCTCAAACTTAAAAAGGCAGGAAAAGTATCGAGTTGATAGACCTGTCACAACATTGCAATGATTCATTTCAATCACATAATAAGAATGACATGAGATGCAGCACCATGGAATTCGACGGCAGTTATAGTTTTAAAAGAAAATTTACAAGCTGAAAAGTGATATTTATGGAAGCTATAAATATTAACCGATTTAGCAGGATGAAGGGTTGGTTATATTATAAGGTGGGATTCAACACATATGAAGAGAAATACACATTTTCAAATGTCATGGTATAAAACATGGCATTTATCATCATAACCGTATCATGGCTTTGATAGACCATGGCTGCCCGAGTAGCAACAGCAGTTACTATTGAGCTGAAATGGGCAGTGAACAAAAAAACAAGTACCATCAATAAGTTTAGTCCTAATTTCAATGTGTTCTATAAGCTCGGTAGATGGTTCATAATGAACCCAAGAATGATATGTTTGTAATAAATCCAACCCAAAACTCATTTGAAGGCGAGCACACCTAATCATGCACCAGTTGCAAGAGTACCATTAATAAGTTTAGTCCTAATTTCAATGTGTTGAATAAGCTCGGTGGATGGTTCATAACGAACCTAAGAATGATATGTTAGTAACAAACTCAAATCCAACCCAAAACTCATTTGAAGGCGAGCGCACCTAATCATGCACCAACTCCAAACTCTCCAATTAAAAGGATATTTCGAAAGGTCAACCATTAATCCTTTTATCTCTCTTGAGAACTACTTTGATGGAGGAATAAACACTCCAAAGTGTTCACAAAACTATGGCATCTATTCACTGTCTACTTTCTGATGGTAGGAATTATCGGTAAATGTGCTCATGATGAATTGCATCTATCCGTTTTACATTAAAAGAAAAGTATTGGATATTCAATGTTCCTTCAAACAATAAAAGCTTTAACTCCCTCCATTTCAAAAAGAATGACCTCCTTTCCTTTTTAGGAGGTGTTTGGATTGGCTTTTTAAAGTGACTTGTAAGTTAAAAGCCAAAAGTCATCAGTTAGAGACCCCCTACTTTTGACTTTTGGCTATTTTTGGTACTTTTTCAGCTTTAAAAAAGTGCTTTTAAGCACCTTTTTGTGTTACCCAAACACTTCCAAAACTTAAAAAAGTGCTTAAAAGCCAAAAACTAAAAAAATAAGCCAATCCAAACACCTACTTAGTCCATCTCAAAAAGAACGATCCCATTCCTTTTTTGACAACACTTTAATTTCAACTTTCCACATGACATATTTAAGGCCACAAGATTAAAGGGTATTTTTGTACATTTGACATAACTTTAATTTAGGATCACTAGACTGAAAAATTTTGTTTATTTTCTTAAAATTTCGTGTCAAGTCAAACCAGGTCATTCTCTCTGGAACGGAGAGGGTATATATTTGTCAAAGGTGGGGTTAAGGCCTAAAGCAATGCTCAAAACGTGTAGAGTGTTTCACCTTGCTTAATGTGCGCTTCAACATCTTCATCAAGGTTCTAAGGCATACTTTTCCTTGACAATGAGCCTCTTCTGAAGAGACGACACTAAACAATTAATATTTCACTTTTTGTCGTTCATGCTTACAATTATTAGCCTTGGACTAAATCATATATATTTGTATGTTTCTCCCTGTGAAAAACTTTTTTATTAAATCCCACACTTTGTTGCATTGTGCGCTGAACGGACCTTAGAACATTTTTGCACTTCTTGCTTTTGATAACACTACTATATATTTCTAGAGAATACCAAATTGCAGGTCTAAATAAAAACTTAATAGTTTTTCCAATCAGCAATGAAATAGTTCTAACATACCATCGGAACTCTCAATATTTGTCAATTAAGAATATGCAAGAGAAGAATCTAAGCAGTACCCTAATTGTCTAATTCTTTGTTCTGAAATCGCCATTTTTCACACAAACCTCCTATATTAGTACTCTTGGCTTATGGACATATTTATATTATCACAGAAAAAAAATATGGATCAATATACATGATTCCTTGACTTGCTAATCTTTCAGCTCTATTTTATACTTGGGATCCGTCAAATGAGGAGAATTCATGCCCTTATTAAATATAGTGTAACTTGTACATTCCTTAGTTGCTTGAATAGAACGAATCTCCTCATTAAATTCAGCACAACTTGTACTTTGTTTGGTTATAGTATTGCCTCTTACACAAGGTAGAATGCGTAATTAGAATATAGGTATTGGCAGTATGTGATTAAAATACTAAACCAAGCAACCACCATGAAATAATCCTCTCATTATTAATCCATACATTTCAATCCCTACATTATTAATCCCAATATAACTTGTCTTCAAACCAAGCGACCCCTCAGGATTCTATCTAGTTAATTTTGGATCCCCTAAACACATTGTTGTCATAGGCTCATTCAATGTGAGCTTAAAACCTAAAGTTAATGCAATGGATGCAAAATGCTTTGCCCCACTGAGTGGGAGCTTAAAACATATGTCTCATCGCCAATGGAGTTATCCAGAAGAGGACACTAAACAAGAATGTTTTATTGTAATTCTTTTTTTAAGAAAATGTTATTTATATAATTGTTATGAGTGCTTATAATTGTTATTTGTGAACTACACAATACTTTTACTTTTTTCATTTGCACCCTCATTGAAGTTTGTGCTTTGCACGTAACACCCCGATGGACCTTAGACCTTGGCACTTTGCGCATTTTTCACCCTTGATAACACTACTACAGAATACAAGAGGATTGAATACTTAACCATCAAATTGGATATCCATACAATCTAAAAAACCTGGAAAAGACAACTATATCTCTAAATAAAAAAGAGGGCAAGCCCGGTGCACTAAAAAGCCCGCTATGCACAGGGTCTGGGGAAGGGCCAGACCACAAGGGTTTATTGTAGGCAGTCTTACCTTGCATTTCTACGAGAGGTTGTTTCTATATTTATATCTATAGATAAATGGATCAAAATAAGATCCATCCTCGTCATCTGTGTAATAAAGATGGTGGTGAAGTTTGACCTTCCGGTCAAAGTAACATCTTATTTAACCCCCAAATACCCTAGAGCGTACGACCTTTTGTGATTTTTTTTATTTTTTTTAAAAATAGATGTACAAACACAAGAAAGTTTGGAAACAATTGATAGTTCAATAAGGGCGTCAACTATCTGAACATTGATGGTGTCAGGCATAAAATACTCACCAGAAATGTCTAGAGTCTGGCATCAAGCAAGGAAGT
Organism: Solanum aculeatissimum; assembly: GCA_038996855.1. Lineage (NCBI taxonomy): Eukaryota > Viridiplantae > Streptophyta > Magnoliopsida > Solanales > Solanaceae > Solanum > Solanum aculeatissimum. Next base: position 12,065 of record JBCEWC010008372.1, on the reverse strand, counting down.
CAGAAGGATTTTGACCCTATGCAATGAACTCGCAAGGGACCTGCTGAGTACTAAGATTCAAATAGCTTGCTCAACTTTGAACTTGCCTTTGCTAATGAGCCAATTACATCTTGTGAGCATTGAATGCAATAAGCAGACACTATGTGACACGCCCTGGACCAAACTTCGTCCATGTCCATTTCCATATAACAAGGACTTTATGTGATCATACTGGGGATAATTATCCCAGCTGGAACTTAGCTAAGAGCCTAAAAAGAAACTAAATGACTGATTTCCCGCCAGTCCATCACGGCATATTTATGATATTTTGTCACCTTATTGGTAATTAAATTTAATTCTTTCAACTTTTAAGGTCTTACACTCAATTTTATATTGATCAAGTCGCAAGTTTGCGTGGTCCACATGTACAAGGAAACAAAAACGTTGAACACTTCAATGGCTACAAACGGTTCATTTACGCCCATCTCAAAACTTGTGAAGGTTTTCCAATCTATTAACTTTCTTTTAAACTTTTTATTCAACGAAAAATGTGAACTCCACAAGCATATTATTGTGCTAAAGTTCCTCTCTCAAAACTAGCAGATTTTTTCTACAGAGAAATATTTGTCGTCTTCAACTCATTAAAGAACGGCAATTCACGTACAAAGTCATGCAGGCCCATGATCTCCAAGTAACACACCATATTACACCTCCCTGCGCAAACTCCGCATCTAGGTGCTTTCACATTCCCTCTTTTCTTTCTTTCACTCCCATTTATCACGCTGCCTCAACAAACATTCTAATACATGAGCATAACAGCTATGCATCTACATTTTTCTTCCAAAATTTACTTCCACAGTTGTTAAATGAATCCGCTTCCGAAATTATTATTTCCAAACCTCTTATGCCTTTGATATGAGCATGACATTACTAGTACAATTCATAATGTTTTCAGGGTATTAGATTCATAAATTTAGTAAATCTGATTTGAAGAAACAAATATAACTTATCTCAACTTTGTACAAAACAACCATTTACTGCTGACAACTTCATTTCCATAAACCGTTTCAACTCCTCCTTAGGTTTAAAGCTATGAGTCACAAAATCAGGAAATGATGCAACCGTTTAGAAAAAATTAAAGAATCTTGGAATGAAAAAAATGGATAATTTCTGTATCGACAGTCAGTACAAGAAAAAAATCCAGTCATTATACCAAGTCGAAATATAAGTGCAATCATATAAACAAAAGGAATAAGAATCTAAATATTTAACTGAACCATTAGAAAATGAAAAATTCTCACCTTAAATTGAATTTAACCAAATTGTCAACCTTCTAAAGGCTCGACAGCAAAAATTCCGAACAGAAAAAATCCAAAACCACTGCACAAACAAACAAAAAAACCACGAACAACACATCAATCTCTAATCTCTATCCTTTTTGTCACCGAACAACATATACAACAGTTTCCATGTGAAAAAACCTCCAAAACATGAAATTCAATAAAAATAAACAACATAACAGAGAAACGGAGGTTCATATACAGTACCGATGACCGGAAAACGATGACGACGTCAGAATCTGATGAATTCAGGAAGCACCGAAGATGATCACATACATGAAGAGAGAAAGTGTAACTGTTTGTGTGAAGCTTTTAATGGAAGAAAAAGAGAGAGGAGATCAGAATGTGTTTTTTGCAGAGAGAAAGAAGAAGAAAACAAGGAAATGGTACAAGTGTTGAGGCAATAAGTACTATTTCTATAAAATAGCGAAAAGCTTGACTTTGGGCTTTGGGCAGTGTCGTTTTACGTGTGAGAAGATAAAGTCGACCCTGCTTAACCATGGTTAACTATGAACTAACCATGGTTACCGTTCGCATTTTAAGTGTACTACTACTTTGTGATTTTTTGCCACTTTATTTAATTTCTTATTTTATATATTTAAGGATTAGTATTATTCTTCGTCTTATTTTATGTGTCATTATTTTTTTATTTAATTTTTAAAAATCTTATTTTATTATTAATAAAAATTTAAAATTTTACTTTTATATTTAATTAGTAATTTATAATCACATAAATATTTAAAAATTATTTTAGATAATAAATTTTAAAAAAAAAATTAAAGTCTTTGCCTTTAAGATTTGTCATTTTTCTTTCCTTTATGGTTGGGAAAGGGAGGAGGAGTAGAGGATACATGACTATTTTAGATGGAATTAGGTTTGATTTTTCACTTTAATTAAATTATTATTGTTAATTAGGAGTTGTTTTAGATTATTTGCATTGTTTTTTTAAAAGTAGTATTTATTTTCCAAAATTAATTGATCCAATTAACTCAAATTCATGCGATGTCGAGTTAGAAATGGAGCAAGAATTTTTAAACTTATCAGTTCAAACGATAATTAGTTTTGCTTACTAAGTTCTTGATAGATTATTTATACCTATTAAATATTTTTTAACAAACATACAAGATATTGTGGACTTTATCGAACTCGTGGCAATTAATACTCATTCACCCTAAAAAATGAACATTAAACATTTAATAAAGGATTAAATTTCAATAAATTTAGAACAATTATCAAGCATTATCACTTGATCGCAAAAAGATCTTTCGATTATTTAATAAGCATAAGTTATATACATATTTTCTCATTCAGTGCATAAAATACAAATAAATAAAAGTTGTTTTGTTAAAACTTTGGACCACAATTTTCTGTTTTACCAAAATATTGTTAACAACTCCACTTAAAACTCATATAAGACAACTAGAGCCAAAGAGATACCACTAAAAGATACAGAAATTATTATAAAAACAAAAACTAAAAATAACCCATAGAATCTTCAAATGGATTTATATAGTTTCTTTTTATTTTTAAATAAATTAATCAAATGGATTTTTAACCATCTTTTACCTTAAAGAAAACAAGGTCAACACAAAAGTAGAGATGCAATATTAGTGGTTAACCAATACCATGAAAAAACTACTACCTAGACTAATTCTTTCTATGTTTAGGGTTAGTAAACATCACTGATGATTTGGTGCACAAAATATATCATATTAGTGTGAATTGAAAAAAAATTACTTTTCAAAATATATGATATAGATAATTTATCTTAATACAAATATATTAATATTACTTTTACGATTTAAATCTATTACACATATTTTTTAGACTCACCTTTAATTTGATTAGTCCTATAATAAACAATGTTATCGCGTGGAGAGTGTAAATAGTTGTTTATTGAAGAAGGTGTGTACTTGTTATTTTAATGAAGAAGTTTAGGTCAAATGTGGATAAGCTAAGACTAATTAATATTTCCATATGCTTTTCTTAATAGACTCCAACCAATGGGAAAAGTACAAAACAAGACATATTATTATATATATATTTATTAATTAATACAATATAATTATAAAATTAACAAACATCTCAATCAAACACGATAAAGGAGATCCATTAATTACACCATCTTTGATTAGTAAAATAGTACATTAATGGCATCCTTAAATTACTTATGGAATAGGTGCTACACCACAAGGAATTTTATATATGTACAACTAAAATACATATATAAATATTGAGTTTTTATTTTTTATTTTTATTTAAACAGAAGAATATGATAAGATAATTTTTGAGAAAAAAATCATCTTTATTTAAAAGTATATTGAGCTTGATGCTCTTAATAAGAAGTCTCCGTCTTCTGAATATTGAAGCATGTTGATGCGAATAATATTTATATATAAAAAAAAAATTGACCTTTTGAGGATTCTTAATTTTAAAGTTTGAATCGATTTATATCTATTCGGTTTTTCACCTTAAAAAATAAATATTTTAAAATTTTGAGATTTAGAATCTCTTTATTCTTGAAGAATTATGTCTCAAATATGCTTAATTTAGGAGCAATTTGCACAAGATGACTTGGTGTTTATAATACTATAATAAAGGGTGTCAAGTTAACAAGGGTTAAATAAATTTGAGTATAAATAACACAAAAATTTGGTTCTAAAAAATATTGATAGTTATAATAAAATATTTTCATAATGGATAATTATTATAAAACAAATCTGATTATTTTTACAATGGATAAGTAAGAATTTAAATAAATGACAAGCAAAAAAAAAAAAAAAAGGGCAAAGCCCCAAATACTCCTTAATTTATTTTTACTTGTCGCATTGTATTTAATTAACATATCTATTAGAAAATAATAATTGATATAATTATTTATCACGCTATTTTTATTTATTGATATTTCATATTATGTCTTAAAAAATGATTCTAAAATAAATAATTAATATTAAAAATAATACATTAAAAGAAATTATCTTTTTTTGATATACTTTCTCTGTTCTATTTTAGTTCTCATGATATGATTTGACACTATTCTTAAAAAAAATTAATTAAAGAATATTTTGAATAATACATCCCTTATAAACAATTAAATTTTTATTTATATATATATCTTTTAATTATAAAATAATTAATGTCATTTTAGAATAATTATTTTTAGTGTATCTAACCATTAAAATGAGCCAAGAGAGTGTTAAGTGATAAATTAAAATAAAAAAAATTATTTTAATGAATAAATAAAAGCAAAAAAAAAAAAACATAATGAGCAGTAATAATTATGTGAAGAAAAGGTATGCACCGTCAATTAAATGTCAATTACATAAATGCACCCTTTATCCATTCGTGCATTTATTTATCAACTTTACTCATATTATTTTCACAACTTGTCATTATTTTAGCAATAAATATTTAAGTACAATTTCTTTTATGATTGAGGGTCTATATGGGTGAATTTTCTGTGTCTTTTATAGTTGAGTGCAAAGTTAAAAAAAAAAATGTAACAAGGAATTATCAAAAAAAAATTAGTAGAGCAGCAAATAATTTTTCATCTTTAATTAAAGATTTTAAGTTAAGTTTTTAGTATAAAATTGCATTTTGTAAGAAATATTTTACCCCAAAAAATTGGGAGGGGTCCTTGTATTTTGCTATCATAAAAAGATACAAGGGTCCTCAAATTAAATTAAAATCTTTGCAATAAGTTTTTCAATTAAAATTTAAAATCATATCCCATTTATTCGAAATAGTAATATTAATATATGAAAGATGATGGAAAGAAATGCTACTCGTTTTTTTTTTTTTTAATTATTATACTCCAATTTTAGGTTCAAAATAGAGAATGCCAAGGTAGGCAACCGACGACATAACCAAATTATTTTTATTTTTATTTTTTGGCTTAAATGTTTAAAGTAAACGTTCAATACAATTTATATTATCCAGATTATTTCACCTGATAACACATTTTGGAATATCAATATTATTAAACTTTAGGCTAAAGTCATCGACAAACATTTATACTTGTTTTTATTTTTCACTTAGACATCTTAACTAAGATTAGTTCTTATTAAATACCTAAACTATTCAAAACGTGTACTTATTGAGAACAAAATGTTGATTTGACAAAAAGTGTGTAATGCACTTCCTTTGAGCACATGCAACAATTAAAAATAGTGTTTTTTTTAAGAAAAAAGAGAGAAGTACTAAAAACACCCTCAAACTTGATACGAATTATTATTTTCGTCTCTAAACTATTGATAGGCTTAAATAATATCTTTTAACCTTTCACGCGCTTTAAATAAATTGTACTCACTTGTTATGTTATGTGGTATGGAAGAGGTGTATCTAAGCTTAGTTTGTCAAATTGGGGGGTGTTTTTAAGTCTATCAATAGTTTAGGGATGAAACTAATAATTCATATCAAGTTCGAGAGTGTATTTAAGTTTAGTTCGCCAAGTTGAGGGGTATTTTTATGCCTATCAATAGTTTAGGGATGAAACTAATAATTTGTGTCAAAAGTCGGGGGTGTTTTTAGTACTTATCTAAAGAAAATCTCTTCTTCTTTATTGACACTTGACACTATAATTATATATTTTTTTAAAATCTCTCTCATCACACTTTTTAAAAATAAAAAGGAAAAGAAAAGTATCTCACCCCACCCCCAACCTCGGTAGTTGTCTTCATCATCATTTAGTTTTCAAGGTTTCTCCAATATTTTAGCTCTAAAAATAATTATTTCTTCAAAATTTGAATCAACTAGTTAAATCTATATGAAGAAAGAGGAAAACTGATAAAAGATTTTTTACAAATCTAAAGGAAAAAAAATTGTCAATGACAATATATCACCATTTTCGGTCACTCTTGAACTAATTACTACTCAAATTAAAACATAAACCCAATAAATTTATCAAAAAAGTTGATGCACATAGTTTTTCATTAAGGTTGTAGAACAAAATTTCATCAAAAATATAAAAATCAAATTGGGTCGAAAGAATTTGGCGATACACCATTTTTTCCAGCAATAATCTGATTTTTTTTTTCAAAAAAAAAAAAAATTGTCAACGAATTCAAATCTAAAGAACCCACAACACAAGAAGAAAAGGAAGAGTGAGATCGGAATGTTGAGGGGTATTGGAATAATGGAGTGGAGGCGGAGGCTGCGGGGGCTTTATATATTAAAAAATTAGGTAATGAAATAAAAAATAGATTTCGTTTTTTGTCTTTTTATAATTTATTATTTTATTTTTTTTCTTATTCACATGCCAAAATTAATGCCACATCACCACAAGTGAATTACACACACCTTACATTTTTAGTTGATTATAAAAAAAAATGTTTAAATGGTTCAAATCAAAAATGGTTTAGATGTTCAATAAATTTTAGTCCTAGTTGAGGTGTCTAAGTGAAATATGCGGACAATTTTAAAAGGTTGCCTATAAGTTAAGTCTAAAACTTACAATTATTAGCAGCAGTAAAAAGAATTTAAATTCCATGGCTTAAAAAACAAAAGCTAATTCAGTCCACTATAGCTTCCATTATATGCAGAATTCAGGGATAGGCCCAACTTCAAGGGTTTATTGCACACAGTTACTATAACGCTTTCCTTCAAAATTTAAATTCCATCTAACATTAAATTTGTGTTACCAAAAGATGGTTCTGAGAAAATGGTAACCATCAGCCAGTATGTTATTTTAAATCATATAAATTTATTATGATTAAGTAAATTAATAAATAAAAACACTTACATGCTTAAAATTACATATTATATTATATTGTATTATATTACATTAACGTGATATAAATATCGGATACAAATTTTTATCGACTATTTTGTGTAAATTAAATTGAAGTAAGGTAAAGTAACGAGTGTAAAAAAGTTGTGCCACCTACTAGTAGGTTGGCAACAACTCGATAATAAAATTTAATGTTTTTTTCCCGTACCCGACATTAGTCCCCCTTTCTTGACTTTTTTATTTTATTTTTTCAAATTATGTAGGTTATTATTAGTTTGTTTTTTTTTTTTAAAAAAAACTAAAATAATTGCAAGATTTGGCCAATGGCCACTTCGAAAGGGTACCATTAATTAAGAAATAAAAGTGGTAATCTTGTCATCATAGACTAATTTTTGCAATTGTGACTCATTTCCTTGGAATTATTTTTATGGAGATATTAATTTAATTTAATTTGTTGGCATTTTTTATATGTCTTCATCTTATAGGTTCTCTTATGTTAAGCGTGTTTTTTTAATCAAATAATAAATATCTTAATTGTACATGAAAAGGATTATATATTTTTTTAAACAATTGAATAACGTATAAATTAAATAACTAAGAGATAATGTGTAATTCAAAATAGAAACTAATTAAAACCTTAAGATGTTTTATAGAGTACTTTTTCATATATATTGACTAAGACTTTTAGTTTGCTAGAATGTGTTGAAAAGTAATTTTTTTCAAATAGTATAATTACTTTTCCAACAGAATGACTCTATTCCACATCAATTTATAAATTTGGACTAATAAATCATTTTCTTCAATATTATTTTTTATTTCTCGAAGCAAGTTATTAAATGAAGTAGTTGAGATAACACAAGCTATTCCAAAAATACAATTTATATTTTAAAAACTTTCAAAATAAAAGAAAGAACTTTAATAAAAGCAACTTTGAACATGATACAAGCAAACAAGGAATTAGTACATGGTCGGCATTTCAAACAAACTAAGTTGTATATTATTAATAAAAAAATTATTTGACAAAAAGGAATAGATAACTTATTTAATTACTTCAAAGTGACAATTTTTTATTTGTATTATCCAGTAAATCTGCGTTAGGTCGCTTTTCATAATCATAAGTATTGATATCGACTCATATCCACAGTAAATAAAAATTTTCAAATTTAAATATTAATTTTAACGTATTAAAATTTCCAAGTTACAACTTATTCGAATGATTCTTACCCACTGAGATATAGAATTTAGCACACCGCAAAGAATGAAAAGAGTAGAAAATTGTTAAAGAGATAAGCTTAAAAATAAAATTATTTTAAAATTATAATCCTGATATTATAGTCTGATAGTCATTGAGATTTTGGTCACTATATGTATTTCAAAGCTGAGGAGATTAGACGTGCTATTAGTAAGATGAATAGAGAAAGAGCAATCGGACTCGATGAGATTCCGGTGATTTTTTTGAAAAAGCACGACCAACGATGTTTTGGAGTGGTTGATCAAGTTGTTTAATGTCATTTTGAAAACTGTAAAGATGTCAGATGCCAGATGAATTAAGGAGGAGTACAATGATTTCATTGTACAAGAACAACAATGATATTCAAAATTGCAACAGTTACAGGGGCATCAAGTTGCTAAGCTACACTATATAGGTTTGGGAGAGAGTGGTGGAAGTGAGGGTGAGAAGAAGAGGGTCTCTTTCAAAGAATCAATTTAAATTTATGTCGGAGTGATCGACTAATGAAACAATTCATCTTGTTTGGAGACTGATGGAGAAATATAGGGGGAAAAAAGAGGGATCTTCATATGGTATTCATTGATCTTGAGAAGGTCAATGATAGAGTTTTGAGGGATGTCCTATGGATGTGTCTAGAGGGAAAAGGTATTCCAATGAAGTATATTAGGGTGATAAAGGACATGTATGACTGAGTCAAGACTCGAGTAAGGACGATGGGAGGAGACTTTGCATATTTTCCTATCAAGATGAGACTTCATCAAGGATCTGCGCTAAGCCTTTTCCTTTTTGACTTAGTGATGGATGAGCTGACACGATCTATTCAAGAGAAGGTTCTTTGGTGTATGTTATTTACGGATGACATAATACTGATTGATGAGACTCGAGATAAAGTTAATGATAAGATAGAGGTTTGGAGATATAATTTGGAATCGAAAGTGTTCAAATTGAGTAGAACTAAAACAGAATACTTGGGATGCATGTTGACACCCAATTTTGACCGACCTAAACCACTTTTTAGATCATCATTTAGTTAAAATAGGTATTTTTAAAACTTTTAAAATAAATGAGTTTATTTCAAATTTTTTATCCTATAATTACGTATTTTAAATACTTTAAAAAAAATGAATATATTTCGTCCTTATCATAAGTTTTTTTTATCATTACTATCATTTATTTTACTATTACTATTATTATTATTATTACTTTATTATAATTATTTTTAATGATAATGATATTAATAGTAAATATTTTTTAATATTATTATTATGTCAACATCACATTTTCTAAATATTATATGTATATTTTTATATTATTTTGCACTCTAAAATAAATATACATTTAATGCTTTACGTAATAATTTTAAAATATATAGCATATTTTATTTACATAACGATTATTATTAAAATATTATGTATTTCTAAATATAATAATTAATTAGGTGACGGTCTATTCAATTTTATCCCAATTTATTCAATTCGTAGCCTATTCTATCAAATTTATTTCAAATCTAGTCGATTTCCTTGAAAATTATTTCAATTCTAACCAATTTTTCGCAAGTTCTTTCAATTCTAGCCTAAATTGAGTTAATTTCAAATTTTAAGGCCAATTTCATTCAATTTAAATTCGGGTTGATCCATTTGACCCAAAATCCGCCCCATACCTATGAAATTAATCTCAACCGTTCATCTCTCTTAATCCAACATCCCATAATAATTTTCTTTTAATTTCTTTTTTTAATTTTTGAACACCCAAAACCCTAATTGCCCACTTTCTCCCCCTCTCTCTAGCCCCTCTCTCTCTCTCTCTCACCTCACAGCCGCCGCACCCCTGTTCTCCATCGACAACGTCTCCAGCGTCGTCGACCCTCCTCTCCTCTCTCTGCTCCACTTTTCTAGCGAACCAACGCCATCCTCCCTTTACTCCTTTTTATGACGAACCAGCCGCCAGCCCCTCCAGTCATCTCCTCCGAACCCGCCGGAAAAAACTCCCTCCGTCGCGACCCCTTAAATCTACCACCCCGAAACCCCGTGCTATCCTCGTCGCCGGCAAATCATTGAAAACATCGAAACTCGTTGCCCCTTTTTCCAAACGCCGACAAGCCCTCTCTCTTTCCCAGCCTCGTCGTCCCCCTCTCTCTCCGGCAAAACAACAACCACCAGCGAGGCCCCGTCGCCGATCTCCACCATACAACTGTCGCCCTTGCTCCATTTTTTATCTCCACCCGTCGTCCTCTCCAAAATAAATCCGGCGACACCTCTCTCTCTCCTCTCCGATCTCCTCTGTCCATCCACTAAAACGACCCCGTCAAACCCCTTCAGCCCCTCTCTTCCTCCTCTCCTCTCCCACCATCTGCGACTCCTCTGTCCCGTCGGAAACGAAACCAACAACTCGTTGGAAAATCGAAAGCAGCAAATCAAATTGGGAATAATCAGAAATGGAATGTGTGAAATTCAAGTTTATTCTTGGATTGAAGACAATCTGGTACTATTCCTGAACCAATTTATTTTAGCACTTGAACTCTCTGTTTTCGATTTTTGAAGATCTGTAAGTATGCATAAATTGCTCGGAATTTTGATTTTTTGTTTAGTTTAAGATTTATTGTGAATCCTGACATTGTTCAACCCACTGATTTTCTTTCTGTTAAAGTTTTCTATACGAATTAATTATAATTCTGCTCGTGTGTGTTAGTTTGCTTTTATTAAATAATAATCTCAGCATGTATCACTCCTTGATTCTGTCCTTCTGTGATTTTGAACTATTGACAAACCCACCTTAATTTAGTATATGCTAATTTGTTATCTAGAGTATTTGATTTTCTGAAAGTCGTTACTTTATGAAAAACTTGGGTTGTAATATTTTGATACCAAGTTATTTATAGTAAATTTGGTTTGTCATTGTTCCTTCTAATCATGTTTAGGGGTAAATGTTTCAGATTTTTGTTGACTAACCGAAAATTGCAGAATGATTCGGCTATGGTATAATGGGATTCCTTTTCCTTTCTAAAATTAATTAGGACAAAGTTTAGTACTCTGTATTTATGGTAAGCATGTTATTTGATTCTCCTACCTTGTTTAAATTTGAACAGATTCTTACCACTCTTATTTTGACAAATTTTGTCTAATTGATTTAATTTCTTGCCTTGATTGATTCACTTGACCAATTATGATCTCTTTCCTTTCTCGGTTGATTATTTTCCTTTCACTAATTGGCCCCACATGCACTATATAAACAAATCTTTTCATACTTGACAAAGGGCAGAACATCAAAAAAAAAATATACACAGAGAAAGAGTCTGGAGACATTTTTTTTTCATATGAGTTTCACTTTCCTCAAAAGTATATCCCTAATAGCTTTCATGGTCACGACGTTTGTACTATATTTCTTGCATCATCAAGCTTTTGATTGTTCTCGACTGGTGAGCATTTTAATACTTGTTATTATTTTAGTGTATATCACTTCTTCTCCTTTCTTAGCAGGTTTTAAGTCTCGTGAAGAGTAGCCGGTGATGGGGGAGGAATCCGGAAGAGGACAACCTTGAAGTTCTTTTTTATTGTTTATCATTGTTGTTCTTTTTTTTATGGAAAAAAGGGTAAAAAATGTCCTTGTACTATTAGAAAGGAGCAAAAATGCTCTCAGTTTATACTTTGGTCCATTTATGCCCTTGTACTATCAGAAATGGATAAAAAATGCCCTTGATTTAGACTTTGGTCCAAAAATGCCATTGTCAATAATACTTTGGTCCAAAAACATCGTTATTGTTATCAAATGGGTCAAAAATGTCCTTCTT
>JBCEWC010008371.1:0-20070 GCA_038996855.1 Solanum aculeatissimum | reverse complement strand
TCTACATGTTCTAACCATGTAGGGTACGAGGGTGACTATTACATTCTTTCGGACGACGCTTGATATTCTATTGAAGAGTTATTGTGGTGAGCCCTATTGTTAAAGGGAAATAGCCACCATCTCTCTACCTTTATGTTTATGTATTTACTTTCTTGACTTGAGGGTGAGACTCAAAGCTTGTTGAGGCCCCGTTCTTCTATGTAGAGGCATGTTTTGGAGAAATCTTACTCTTGTACGTTTAACTTGTGTGTTAGATATTTGGTTATGTAATATGATGCTACTTCCGCTTGGTTTATGATTTTTTCTCATGTTATGGTAATGGCTCATGTTTCCATGTTATTATGATGACCTGTATGTTTAAGCATGATGTATGACTATGTGCTATATTCAAGTACGCTTATCCCATCCCCGTATTGTCTCCATAGCTTGAGTCCCAAGTCTCTAAATCCCAAGAGCTTATGTGCTACATGCTTTAGCTTTCGCGTTTCCGAACCGATAATGAGTGTAATGATGCTATGATGGCTTGATTGAGGGTCTTCGGGTCCTCATTCGCCATGTCACATCTAGGCCCCCTATCCAGGTCGTGACATATTTGCTCTGCATCCGGTGATGACTTGGGTGCTCGAGCGCTGGAGGAAGATATAGAGTCTGACCGCTCTTCTCAACCAGACTCAGACCCCATCTCGGAGGAGGTCATTTGTATGCTATTGTTGGCCCTCTTACCTCCCTCTTGTGACTTGGGAGGTTGGACCACGATGGCTTGAGATGAACCATACTGGGTTGATGCCCGAGTCTATCGTGGCTCTACATCAGAGTTTGGCTACACCTCAAGCTCCTCTACAGAGCCACTAGTCTGGGGGGCATGCTCTGAGTCTGTGGGCTCATCCTGCAAGTGGACCCTCATAGCTATAATTTTATCCTTCCATGGTTTTGGGGCCATAGTACCTGCAAGACACATAATCATGAAATGAATTAGTTCCATGAATTTTAACTCAAAAACATAACAAAATTTTAGAACTGGACTAGGGGAATAAGGGTTTATGAAACCCTATTTACGAGTCATAGAGTGTTGTGTCAGTCATAAAGGGTTTCATGGACAGTGTTCATCATACTTTAAACAACTTGAATTTCATCCATGAGACTCAGTCACGACTCATAGAATGCTCTACGCGTCATAGACTAAGTTGTGGATACAAGTCTCAGATCAAGTTGAGTACTGGGAAATTTGACGAGACTTATCCACGAGTCGTAGAATAATCCATGAGTCATAACAGGTGTTATATCACGATGCCCTAAAATTATCGAACACTGTTACATTTTATGAAGAGAAAACATGGCTCATGGAGTGATCCACGAGCCATAGAAGACCCTCATGTGGGTGACCAGTGTCCAAAATTTATGGATACTTGTATCTACGAGTTTCCCCCGACCAATTTTGTCAACTAAACTAAAAGCACCAAGTTAGAGTTTATGCAAAAACATAGGTATTTACAACAAATTCCCAACCCTATTCATGCATTATACCCCATCAAAATAATTTAGCCTATAATTTCAATCATCCGAACATTTATCTAAAAATCAAAGTGTATGTCAACTATTGGGCCATGTCATCACATATTTTTCAATAAATTCAATCAATTACAATGGCTCAATGGTTATACAAACACCGTAATTTGGCACCCAACAATTTCTAACACTAATACTAATACTACCTAATCTATTTAATCATGAATACGAATGGATTTTAAATAATAGTATTTAAACAAGTTCACAACTCCGTTAAACCTGTCCCCAATCACAATCACAACTCAATCTCAATCATAATTCGATAGATTAGGTTTTACATACCAAAATCTTATCGAATTTAATTGATAATTGAAAGAGAATGACAAGGACACCAAGAGGAATCAAAACTCTAGGTATGGGAGATTACGGGAGGTGGTCAGAAAATGACATAAAGCACCCAATTTTGGTCGAAGATGGGGGAAGTGTGCCAAACTAGGGTTATTTTGCGGGGCATTTTGGGGTCAAAATTTATTTTGACCCCTATTTAAACTAACCGAGTTGGGCCTCAAAATTCTTGGTTTCTAGTTTCATGAAACCCCGATTACGAGCAGTAGAATGTCCCACGACTTGTAGATCATGGTTTTATAGAATCCTAGACCTTTTCATTCATACATGCAATCTACTAGTCCTTATACGACTCATGGAATGGGTCCACAGCCCGTAAAGGGTTCCATAAACTATATTTGACACTTAGGAAAATATAGGTACTTACCTAGAGTCCACGAACCCAATCCACGACCTATAATTCTACATGTGAATCATGTACTTGGATCGTGGACTGGAGTGCTCATAAATCCTGCTCACTTGAAGTTTCTATGAGTTGATCTACAAGTTGTGTAGTGTTGTACGACTCGTAGATGCATCGTAGAAACCTTTCTTTATTCTTATTTCAGCTAAAATTGGCTGACTTGACCTATACCTGAAGAACCTGCAAAAATATACTATTACCCCATATAACACCAGTCCATTTTCCAAAATTTACATCCTAAAAACTACAAAAATCTAAACTATTTCAAGTCTAAAGCTAAAAACTAAAATATAAACTACAATTAATACAAATATCTTGGGTTGCCTCCCAAGCAGCGCCTGATTTATTATTGCAGTGTGACATAGGCTATCTGATTAGTCAGCCTTCATCAATAGCCCACACCTCTAACTTGAGCTCATCTGCCTCTTCATCGACCTACAGACTTTGAAGGTGACTTCTTCATCATTCAACCTAAACTTGAGGAGACTAGATTATATGTCTACTAGGGCTCGCCTAGTGTCCAAGAAAGGCCTTCCAAAGATGATTGTGACTTCAAAATCTGCTTCGCAATCTAAGATCATGAAGCCTGCGGGGAATATTAATTTGTCCACCTTAATGAGGACTCATGTAGGATTCCCACTAGTTTCTTCATAGTTCGGTCAGCCATCAATAATCTCATGCTTATAGGTGTAGAGGATGCCAGACCAAGCTTCTTGAATATCACAAAGGGCATCAAATTAATGTTGGCACCAAGATCACATAATGCTCTTGCAAATTCCACATCCCCTATAGTGCATGGTAAATGCTCTAAGATGCTCTCTTTTCTGCACCAAATACCGGGTAGAGATAGCACTGCAGTGTTAGAGCTCTTGTGAGAGCTTATGACCCACCGTTCGCTTCTTTGTTATCAGATCCTTCATAAACTTGGCGTATTCGAGCATCCTCTACAATGCACCTATCAGTGGGATGTTAATGGAAAGCTACTTCAACATACAAATAAAGTGTTTGAACTTACCTTCCTTCTTCTTTTTCTTAAGCCTTTGTGTAAAGGGAGCAAGAGGTCAAGGAATGGGTCTCAACGATTTTAGCGCGACAATTATTTCCTCATTCTGAACACTACCATCTTCAGTTTCAACTTGCTTATTCAAAATGCCCTCATCATGAACTTCATCACTATCTATAGGCATTGGAGAATCAGTTGTAACAACTTGAAAATTCTCGAACCTTGTGTTACTATTTGAGGGCTGATTTGAATCAATCTTGGTTAGCTTTTGAGTTATCCGAGCCTCCAATGCACGGGCATCTTGGGAGAAGTCGTATTGGTTAATTTTGGCTTGAGGCCTTAAGAAAGTTCAAACTTTATATGGCCATATCTCTTGGTAAGAGATGCACTGTATGAGCCACAACCTATCAAATTGAACCTCTTTGAGTTATCTTCCTAACACACTTAGTTTCACAGAATTCGAAATCCAGAGGAAGAAGTTATTACCTTTTTAGTGGGACTGCATGCACGGGGACTTTATTCTGGAAAATTGGCTAAGTCACTGCCTCACGGCAGGACAACGAGTCATATCGAGGCTCACGGATCCTTAACCAGTCCGTGTGGAAAGTCAGTGAGTCTGCAAAGGTTTGAGCCTAGGCTCTGAGCCAAGAAAGGCTCCATGGACCAGTACACGGTCCGTGAGCCTGACCGTGTTGGGTTCCAGTGAGTCGCCAAGGCTCTAAGCCAAGGGCACGGGCTAAGGAAGACTCCACGAACCACTACACGGGTCGTGTGAGGCTTCACGGTCTGTGTATGGTGCCATATAGGTGACGTCTCAAATTTTCCTATACATTTCAAAATTGTTGATTTATCCCAAGTGAGGTCTCACGGTTAGACTCACGGACCGTGAGTCACTACACGGTTCGTGTAGTCCACTTCAGCGGGAATAGTTTCAATTTTCTTTCATGTCTCATTAAGGGTTCAATGGTAATATCTAATTGATCCTAGCGTCATTTTAGTGTTTTAAAACTCTCTTAAACCCCTGATTTAACCCTATTCTTAATTATTCAAATCAAATTCGTCCAATTTTCTTTCAATTGCTCTCCAACTCCATTGAAGGCTAAGCTTAGAAATCAAAGAAAACTCACTCTTCTTCAAATATTCTTGTTCTTCTTGACTAATCCAAGTATGTGGGATTTATTCATGGTTCCTCTTTCAACCATGATGACCTAAAACTTTTCTTTTGTTAAATTTGATGAAATTTCACTCACTTTGGAATCGGGACTTTCAATTTACGAAGAAATTAATTTGATTGAGTTATGGGTTGTACTTTGGTGGTTATTTTAAGTTGAATTAAATCCCTAGTTGTTGAACCCCAATGATTTTATGAAGATTTTAGTTGTATGTTCCCTTGGTTCTTCAATTCAAGCGTGGGTATTAAGAATTTTGCTTTAGTTAATGATTTTTATTATGCTTTGAGTATGAATTTATTTCTATGATAATTTACGTGTTGCAATCCAATACCCATGTTATTTAATGATCATCCATGCATTGCATTCATGAGCATGAAAGTATTAAATTATGAAACTATTGATATGATTTTGGTAAGACATGGGAATTGACTAGATTGTGATCACATCTTGTCTTGTTATGGATTTATGACCATTTTGGTTGTTTCACACCATCTTGTAATTGTTACAATGAGCTACTCCTATGCATTAGTTAATGATTATGGTTCTTGGAACTCTTGTTTGGCTTTTTAGCCTAATTATGGAAAGTCTTGAAATAGGTTTTGGGCTTCTAGACAACGTTGCATGTATTTTAACTTGAAGTTTTGAAATATCCATTTTGAATTCTTATTTATGTATATGTATTCCCGTGGGATGAGACTTAGTACTGAGGGATTGGAGTCGGGGTGGACTATCTCTAAGGGTCCATACTCTTTTTTGTTAAACCATGTGGCAACATGGGTTATCTCCCAGTATGGGATTGACTTATATCCTATTTTTAGGGTTGACTTGGGATCTACCTGGAAAGTAGTCCAATTCCAAGTAGTAGCTCTCTTGGTCTCTTTTGTTGTCGATTGAGGTCACATTCTCTCTATGATATGTAGGTTTGCATAAATGCATCATGTCACTTCATGGCATCTTGTTATGATATTCCTTCCTTGTTTATATATATATATATATAGATAGATATATATTCTTTCTATACATATATGTGCCCTCGTCATCTAGTTTGCGATAGGTTCATGTGCATTGCATGCGCGCATACTTAGTACATTATATGTGCTAACCCATATTATTTTCTACTTGACTAACCATGTAGGGACCGGAGATGATATTCATCTACCGTTGGATGACTAGTCAAGATCCCAGACTTGCTACTATGGTGAGCCCTATACTCTAAGGGCATGTCTGCCCTATTCTAGCTTATGTTTTTATTTTTTCTTTATCTGTCGTGTGACTTGAGGGTGAGCTTGAACTCCTCCCAACCCACCTTAGCATTTTTCATCCTCTTAACCAACCACTAATTATACCACACCGGCGCCACATCCTTCAACTGATAAGCAACCAACTCAACCTTTTCTTCAAAATGAACACCCATAACGGTCAACACCTTAGTGAGATCATCAATAAACTCTTAAGCGTCTTCATCAGCTTTTGAACCAAAGAACTCTGGAGGATTCATCCGAGTGAAATCCCTCACCCTAGAAGGTGAAATACTATCATTTACAAGGTTAGTAGGCTGAGTCTGATTAGTCACCGCCTGGGCCAACATAAAAACTACATTTTGAAATTCAACATGGGTCACTTGCGCCTCCATAGGCTCTCAAGGGGCTTATTCCTCGTAAACCGGGGCCTATCTGGGGAGGGGAACTCTTTTGGGATGAATTTTCTGAAAGAGCAACTAGAATGCCAACATTTCAGGAGATCTTACAAGACAGTTAACAGCACAACATAAGAAACAATGAAGTGAGAGAATTCCTAAAATGTCATCATAGCCTCTCATTCATAGGTATGACGCGCATCACACCAATGAATAAGACTCTACTTGACACAACATGATGGACTCCGAGGATCAATTATGAACCCAGGCCCTGATACCATCTTTGTCATGACCAAGGAGTGGGGCCTAGATGTGACATGGCAAAAGAGAACCCGAGAGTCCTTGATCAAGCATCTTAGTATCATCACACACATCATCGATTCAGAAGCACATAATGTAATAAATAACACATAATATCTAAGGGAATTCGAGGCTTTAAACTCAAGCTATGGGGATGTTGCCGGGGATAGGATAAACATAAATCACACTGGCCACAAGCTCCTCCTTGTGGCCAGTGTGGGGGAAATCATGTGAAGGAGTGTAGAAAGGCATTGGGTGCTTGCTTCGGGTGTGAATGTATGGACCACAAGGTTGTCGATTGTTCGGAGAACACAAAGAGAGGTCAAGTGGCTACCGACGGTCAGGGGAAGCCAAAGGTTCAAGTTGGTGGTCCTCCCAGAAACAATAGGTTCTATGCTTATCATGCCCGGAAAGAGGTGGATGAAGCTACAGATGTTGTAACTAGTATGTTAAAAGTCTTTGATTTTAATGCTTATGCTTTGCTTGATCCAAGTGCAAATTTATCTTTTTTGACTCTTCTGTTGGCTATTAAATTCAGTTTGAATCCTGAAACTTTAAGGGAACCTTACTCGGTATATACTCCTGTAGGTGAGACTATTATTTCCCGAAAGGTGTATAGGGGTTGTCCTGTCTCAGTCTTGCATAAGATTTTTCCCAGTGACCTTGTAGAGCTTGAGATGTATGATTTCGACGTTATTCTCAAGATGGATTAGTTGTATGCGTTGTATGCCATGATTGATTGTAGAACTAGGTAAGTCAGATTTCAGATTCCTAATGAACCTATCTAGGAATGGAATGGTAGTGATTTCGTGGTTAGGGATCGGTTTACTTCCTACCTCAAACCCCGGAGGATAATTTGCAAGTGATGCATCTATCATATTGTGAGGGTTAGAGATGTAGAAACTGAGCCTCCTATTCTTGAGTGAATTTTGGTGGTTAATAAGTTTCAAATTGATTTGCCCGATATTCCTCTTGAAAGAGAGGTGGATTTCGGCATAAATCTCCTTCCAGATACACAACCTATTTCCATTCCTCCCTACCGTATGACTCCAGCTTAACTAAACGAGTTGAAAGATTAGTTAAAGGACTTATAGGATAAAGGCTTTATCCGGCCAAGTATTTCACCTTGGGGTGCTCCGATGTTATTCATAAGAAAGAAGGATGTATCGCTCCAAATGTGTATTGATTATCGGCAGTTGAATAAGATGACCATCAAGAATAAGTACTAATTACCTAGAATAGATGATTTGTTTGATCAACTTCAAGGAGCCACTCATTTCTCCAAGATAGGCCTCTTTTCGGGTTACCACTAGGTAAAGGTAAGGGAGGGTGACATTTCCAAAAATAGCTTTCTGAACTCGGTACGAGTATTTTGAATTTGTGGTGATATTGTTTGGTTTAACCAATGCCCCGGCGGTGTTTATGGATCTTACGAATCAGGTATTTAATCCATTTCTTGATAGCTTTGTTGTTTTCTTCATTGATGATATCCTGGTTTATTCCCAAAATGAATGAGAATATATGGATCACTTGAGGTTAGCGCTTTAGGCCCTAAAGAAGGAGAGTCTATTTGCCAAGTTCAGTAAGTGTGAGTTTTGGTTGGAGAAAGTTGCTTTTGTTGGTCATATGGTGTCTAGCAACGGTATTAAGGTTGACCCCAAGAAGATTGAAGCCGTAAAGAATTAGCCTAGATCGTTGACCCCTTTTGATATTCAAAGTTTCCTTAGGTTGGCGGGTTATTATCGGAGGTTCGTTTAGGGATTCTCTTCCATTTCATCCCCGTTGACTAAGTTTACCCAGAAGAAAGCAATGTTTTTATGGACGAATGAGTGTGAGAAGAGTTTTCAGACCTTGAAGGACCGACTTACATCGGCTCCTGTCTTGACCTTGTCGAATAGATTAGAAGGGTCTGTGGTGTATTATGATGCGTCGCGGTTAGGTTGGGATGTGTGGTCATGCAACATGGTAAAGTGATAGCTTATGCGTCTTGGCAATTGAAGGTGCATCAACAAAATTATCTAACCCATGATCTCCAGTTAGGGGCAGTGGCATTTTCTTTGAATATTTGGAGACATTACTTGTATGGAGTCCACATTGATGTCCTCACCAATCACAAGAGTTTGCAATATGCATTCACTCAAACGGATCTAAACTTGAGGCAGAGGAGATGGTTGGAACTACTCAAGGATTATGATATGAGTGTTCTATATCATCCGGGTAAGGCAAATATTATAGCGGATGCCCTTAGTAGGCTATCCATGAGAAGTGTGTCAGACGTTGATGAGGAGAAGTAGGAGTTGGTAAGTGATGTGTACCGTTTGGCTAGGTTGGGTGTTGAGTTAGCCGACTCAGATGATGGTAGCCTTCTTGTCCAAAATAGGTCTGAGTATTTGGTAATCGTTGATGTAAAAGCAAAACAAGATTTGGATCCTTCCTTGGTAGAGTTAAAGAAGTTAGTTGCTAAAATGAAGATAAAGGTTTTCTCCCAAAGGGGAGATGGTGTGCTATGGTATTAAGGTTGGTTGTATGTTCCAAATGTCGATGGCCTTAGGGAACTATCATGAATGAAGCTCATAGTTCCCAATATTCTATTCATCCGAGATCTAGTAAGATGCATCGGGACTTGAGAGAGGTGTATTGGTGGCATGGAATTAAGAAAGACATAGCCAAGTTTGTGTCGGGATATCCCAATTGCCAACAAGTAAAGGTGGAACACCAAAGGTCCGATGGTGTGGCCCAGGATATTGAGATTTCTACTTGGAAGTGGGAAGATGTAAATATGGACTTCGTAGTTGGGTTACCCCGTACTCATAAATAGTTTGACTTTATTTGGGTTTTTGTTGATTAAATGACCAAGTTGGCTCACTTCTTACCATTCAAGACTACTTATATTGCCGATGATTATGATAAATTATATATTCGAGAATTAGTGAGGTTGCATGGTGTACCGAGGTCTATCATATCGGACTAGGGTACACAATTTATTTCTCATTTGTGGAGATCGTTTCAAAGGGGACTTGGCACTATAATTCAATTGAGCACTGCTTTCCATCCACAAACCAATGGGCACGACGAGAGGACAATTCAAACCTTAGAGGATATGTTAAGGTCATGTGTGTTGGAATTCAAGGGACATTGGGATGACCATCTACCGCTTATCAAGTTTGCATACAACAATAGTTATCATGCTAGTATTGGCATGGCCCCGTTTGAAGCTTTGTATGGTAGAAGGTGTAGGTCCCTGGTGGGATGGTTTAAGTTGGGTGAGATGGCATTGTTAGGCCCAGACATGGTTGTTGAAGCTATAAAAAAGGTGATGTTGATTAGAGATAGGTTGAAGACGGCTCAAAGTCGCCAAAAGTCCTACTCGGATGCTAGGAAAAGAGACCTCAAATTTCATGTGGGTGATTGGGTTTATGTGAAGGTATCACCTATGATAGGAATTATGCATTTTGGCAAAAAAGGCAAGTTGTGCCCTTGGTACGTTGGGCCATATGATATTGTTGAGAGAGATGGCAATGTAGCTTATAGATTAGATTTGGATATGAGCTCTATTCATCCGGTGTTCCATGTTTCGATGTTGAGGAAGTTGGTTGGTGACCCTAGAACAATTGTACCTATGGAAGATGTCACGGTTGAGGATAACTTGACTTACGAAGAGGTATTAGTTGAAATCGTGGATAGGCAAGTGAAATGACTTTGCAACAAGGAGGTAGCTTCGGTTAAGGTGTTGTGGAGAAATCAACAAGTGGAGAGTGCAACATGGGAAGCGGAGTGAGACATGATGAAGTGATACTCCTATCTTTTCCAATCTACTCAAGCCTAAGGTACTAGGTTCTATCTCTTCCGAATGGTTTTAATTCTTGGTTCTTGAGTTCTTGACCTTACATGAATACATGTGCACGAAAATCTCTTGAATGATGTTTTGACATGGGTTTTAAATTACTTGTAAAATAATGAATGATGCAATATATTTTACTTTGAAATGCCTCTTATTGATTGAGTCTTTCAAACCTTATTCTAGCCCATTTGAAGACGAATGTTACTAAGACGGAGATGATGTAACAACCCAAAATATTTTGAACCCCGTGTTGTTGTTTGAGGACTGATTTGAATGTATCTTGGTTAGCTTTCGAGTATTCCGAGCCTCCCATGTAGGCCTCTCTTGGGAGAAGTTGTATTGATTAATTTTGGCTTGAGGCCTTAAGGGAGTGCTGACTTTAAATGGCCATATCTCTTGGTACGGGATGAATAATGTAGGTGACGACCTATCAAATTGAAGCTCTTTGAGTTATCTTCCCAACACAGTTGGTTTCATGGAATTCGGAGTTTCTAGGAAGACGTTATGTACTTTTTGGTGGTACTTCATGCACAGGGATTTTCTTGTATAAAATTGGCTAAGTCACTGCCTCACGTTAGGACCACGATCCGTGTAAAGGCTCATGGAGCATTAACGGGTCCATATGGAGAGGCAGCGAGTCCCCAAAGGTTTAAAACTAGGCTCCGAGCCAAGGAAAGCTCCACGGACCACTATACGGTCCGTGTGAAGCTTCACGGTCCGTGAGCTAGACCGTATGGGGTTCTAGTGTGTGGCCAAGGCTCTGAGCCAAGGCCACGGGCTAAGGAAGACTCCACAAACCATTGCACAGTTTTTGTGAGGTTTCACGGTCCATGTATGGTGCCGTATAGGTGACATATCGAATTTTCCTATCCGTTGTAAAATTGGTGATTTATCCCAAGTGCGGTCTCACGGTTAGACTCACAGACAGTGAGTCACTACACGATTCGTGTAGTCCACTTCGCCGAAAATAGTTTTAATTTTCTTTCACATTTCATTAAGAGTGTAATGGTAATTTCTAACTGATCCTAGAGTCGTTTTAGTATTTTAAAACTCTTGTAAACCCCTGATTTAACCCTATTCTTCATTATTCAAATCAAATTCCTCTAATTTTCTCTCAATTGCTCTCCAACTCCATTAAAGGCTAAGCTTAGGAATCAAAGGAAACTCACTTTTCTTCAAATCTTCTTGTTCTTCTTGACTAATCCAATATAGTGGGATTGATTCATGGTTCCTCTTTCAAC
This sequence comes from Solanum aculeatissimum, assembly GCA_038996855.1. NCBI lineage: Eukaryota > Viridiplantae > Streptophyta > Magnoliopsida > Solanales > Solanaceae > Solanum > Solanum aculeatissimum. The sequence continues at coordinate 8,563 of JBCEWC010008371.1, read as the reverse complement.
CATGAAGATCAAAGACTTTTCTTTTGTTAAATTTGAGGAAATTTCATTTACTTTGTAATCGGGTCTTTAAATTTATGAAGAAATTAATTCGATTGAGTTGTGGGCTGTATTTTGGTGGTTATTTTAAGATGAATTAAATCCCTAGTTGTTGAACCCCAATAATTTTATGAAGAGTTTAGTTGTATGTTCCCTTGGTTCTTCAATTCAAGTGTGGGTATTAAGAATTTCATTTAACTTAATGATTTTTATCATGCTTTGAGTATGAATTTATTTCTATGATGATTTACGTGTTGCAATCCAATACCCATTCTATTCAATGATCATCCATGCATTGCATTCATGAGCATCAAAGTATTAAATTATGAAACTCTTGATATGGTTTTAGACATGGGAATTGATTAGATTGTAATCATATCTTGTCTTGTTATGGCTTTATGAGCTTTTTGGGTGTTTCACACCATCTTGTAAATGTTAAAATGAGCTACTCCTATGCATTGGTCAATGGTTTTGCATTTTGGAACTCTTGTTTGACTTTTTAGCCTAATTATGGAAAGTCTCAAAAATATGTTTTGGGCTTGTAGCCAACTTTGCATGAATTTTAACTTGAAGTTTTGAAATTCCCATTTTGAAAGCTTATTTATGTATATGTATTCCCGTGGGATGAGACTCAGTACCAAGGGATTAATGTTAGGGTGGACTATCTCCAAGGGTCAATACTCCTTTCCGTCAAACCATGTGCCAACATGGGTTATCTCCTAGTATGGGAATTACTTGTATCCATTTTTTAGGGTTGACTTGGGATTGACCTGGCAAGTAGTCCAATTCCATGTAGTCGCGCGCTTTGTCTCTCTTGTTGTCGGTTGAGGTCACATCCCCACTATGATATATAGGTTTGCATTCATGCATCATGGCACTTCCTGGCATCTTGTTATGATATTTCTTCGTTGTTTATATATATATATATATATATATATATATATATATATATATATTCCTTCTATACATATATGTGCCCTCATCATCTAGCTTGTGATAGGTTCGTGTGCATTGCATGCCCTCATACTTAGTACATTATATGTGTTAACCCATATTCATTTCTACATAATCTAACCATGTAGGGAAAAGAGACGATATTCATCTACCGTTGGATGACTAGTCGTGATCCCAGACTTGCTGTTGTGTTGAGACCTATACTCCAAGGGCAAGCCTACCCTCTTTAAGCTTAAATTTTTATTTTTGCTTTATCTGTTGTATGACTTGAGGGTGAGCCCGAACTATGTTGAGGCCCCGTCTTATTCTAGTAGAGGCATTGGTTAGACACTTCTGATCCTACTATACTTCGTACTATGTGTTTATTTGAGATATCATGACCATTTATGTTTTACTATCAGTACTCCTAATTAAGTTATTGTTCCGTGTATACTAAAATGACTTGTTGAATAAGAATGTATTTTGTGATTTATGCTTATCCCATCCCCAGCAACATCCCCATAGCTTGAGTCTAAAGCCCTAAATTCCCTTAGACATTATGTGTTGTTTATTACATTACGCGCTTCCAAACTGATGATATGTTTGATGATGCTAAGATGGTTTGATCGAGGACTCTCGGGTTCTCCTTCACCGTGTCACATCTAGACCCCACTCTCGGGTTGTGACATCATTGTTTGTTTCCCACTTCGAGTTGTGATGGCGATACACTGTCCTTCATTCTTTGGATTTTGAATAGTGTTGTTGTATAATGTACCCTTCTGGCGTTGGTTAAGCTGGATCGATATCTGGCCGAATTAATACTCAAGGTGCTTGATTGCAACTGAATGAGACTCGATCTTCTGATTAATGATAGAGATGTTAGTCTTCCTTTCCTGAGTGTCTTATCCTATACAACAACTTTCTTCAGCAATCTGTTAAACATCTCCTAAACTCTAGATGAACCAATACAAAAATCCTGATTATGGGATAAAACATAGGTGCCTCTTCTGTAGCCATCTTTGTGACCCCAATCAACATCTCTATCTTAACCTCTATTTCTATCATAGAAGCCACCCCGATTATTGTTGTTGTAATCTCCATCTCGTCTGTAGTTTCGACCTTGGTTTCCTTGCCCTTGGCGCTAGTAGTTCTGATTGAACCCCTAGGTATTAGGCCAGAAACCACCTATAACTCAGCTACGAAGCAAGAATCTTCCTCAAAGTAGGGTTCCTAGTACATGGGTGCTCAGATAGGCTGATGAGTGATGACATTCACCTTCTTCGCATTCTACTTCGTTAGTAGCTCCACATTTGTATTAATCTGTACAAGTTCCTGCATCATCTCTTCACTGATTTGTGCTTGCATCGGAGAAGTAGTAACTGCAAAGGAGCTCTTAGTTGTGGCTTTGTCTTTTGTGCCCTATACATTGTTAGTGTTGACCACTTCCTCTAGACTTTCGGTGATCTCCTAAAAGGTATGATCTATAAATGATCCCGCTATGATGGTATCGACCACTGTTTACCCATTCTCATCAAGGGCTTTGTATAAGATCTCAAATAAGGATTCGTCTAAGATCTTGTGGTCGGGAACCCTTCTCAGACACTTTGTGCATCTTTCTCATATAGCACCAATCGAATCAATAGGAAGTTGTTCAAAGTTGTTTATCTCTTTCTTCAACTTGAGTTTTTTGGATATGGGGAAGTACCTTTCCAAAAAATCAATCTACAATTCTGCCCAACTGGTGATCAATTTCTTTGGGAGCTTAGCTAACCATAACATTGCATTTCTAGTAAGAGATAATGGGATGACACGGAGCCCAATGGCATCCATAGACAAATTTTGATTCCCCATTACGCTCTTGCAGACAAACACAATATTGTGCAAGTGATTGTGTGGATCCTCTTACGGTAGGCCTGCGGACAAGTCACAATTTTGTAACATCTATAGCAACCCACTTGACACAATGAACACAGTGTCACCTTGAAGTGGAGGTAACACAATTTCTCCTATGATATCTATAGCCATTGGGTTCAAGCGATATTGGTTCCAATCATTAGCGGTGGCTTGAAGTCCCTCGGGTTGTGGAATAATTATAAGTGGGTTGTCCCCATCTGGATTTAGTACAATGTTAGCTCTATTATCAGCATCACTTTTACCAAGTTATCGAGCCATTCTTCTCAGTGTTTTGTGGATCTATAGGTTAAAGGGAGTGTCTCGATATCTCGTATTTGGCATGCATTGTTCACTTGTACCCTGTCATGGAATAAAAATAGCAAAAACATAAAATAAGGGAAATAAAGAGCAATCTATCAAATTACGTTGCACTAATTAAGTCTAGATATATTTCCCTGCAACAGTGCCACAAATACTCGATCTCGCTCAACCCATACCTCTACTCGAAGGTTAAATCGCTCGTTATCAAGTATTTGACCTAATAATGGTTAGGATTGATCCCTCAAGGAATATGGTAGACTCTAGATTAGCATAACTTGTAAATTGAATCGATTAACTCTATTATCTCTAGAAAATTGGAAAACAAACACAAAGAAGGGGGTTTTCTAAGTGAAAGTAAAATCTAAACTAAAATGCACGTGTTTGTAATTAAGAGAAAAGCAAACTAGGGCTATTTGTTCCCCATGACTCCCTAACTAAGTGCAAGTTATTCAATGTTATCTTAGTTAGTTTCTCATGGTTCCCACAACCCTAGTTGTGGATTTAGCCATGCATGCTTAGAGTATTTTCAGAAATTATGCAAGAAGAAGACATAATTAAGGAACTTACATGCAAGAATAGATGAACACAAATCCAACTTCTCAATATAATTGCAAACTTGAACCAAAAGACTGTAGTAAAATCATAAAAATGATGTTCTCTTCCTCTCTATTGTTGTATATCTACTGTCGTCCCCCACTATCTCTGTCTTAAGAAAGCCTAAAAACCTATTTATAGTACTTTATATGTGAAGCCAAAATGAAATAGGATAACTGTGTTGGTATCATTTACGGGCATCTTTTATAGCTTGTGTAGTAGTTCACGACTCATGAAAGAGGTCTCGTGGAAAGTTACATTTAGCAGGCATTTTTCACGAAACCTTTCCATGGGCCATGGAGGATTCCATGACCCGTGAAGGGTCTTGTCTGTACCATTTTTTGGCAACTCTTCTATCTCTAATCTTTACTTCACGATCACACTCTACGATGTGTATGTTGGTCCAAAGCGTGTGGTCCTCTCTCATAGAGTGCAACTCAATTTTCACCCCTGCACTAGAAGAACAAACAAAACCTCCTCTACTACTCGTGGAAGGACCCACGACCCGTAGAGGGTCTCATATACCCTGAAAAAAACTATAACTTTTCTGCACTTCAATCCCAAAGTCAAGCCAACATTGAAATACTATAAAATAAAATGTAACACACTTCAAATCTACTAATATCACCTTGAGAACACACAAAATCCCAAGTTTTAACCATTAATAGTGTTGTATTTTGGTAGCACATTAATGATGTTAAGACATTGATGGTATTAAGACACTGATGATATTGAGATATTAATGGTGATGAGATATTGAGATCATTATGATGTTGAAATTATGTTATAAATGCAATCCTGCACCTTGCGTCTATTCTTATTTGTGATTTAATACATGTGCTGGCTTTGGTGGAGATGTGAGTAAGGTAACATATGGATTTAGTGGAAAAGTCTCTATCAATCTAGTCGAGGTAATATGTCGGTGGTTTAAGGTCATTTACAGATGGTCTGAGTTTTTTTTTGGATAGGTGAAAGGAGCCAAAGTCACTGCAGGCCATGATCAGAGATACACAGTCTATATATAGCCCCCATGGGCTCCAACTAAGTCAGTCATCTAATCAACAGATGTTCATTCTAGGACAGACATGCATTATAATTATTTGACATTGCTTTGCATGATATACATCTCATGAAATCTACTCATCTCATATCATATCAGATTAATATAGTTGTATATTTTTTATTAGGCTGTGTACTTATTATATCCTTGATCTTTATATAAGTGTTGTATCTATTTATATACTTGTGTATTGTGGTACTATGATAGATGTTGAGTATATCTATATTATTCTGATCTATATATTATATTGTGTTGAGATTTTTCTAAGTGCGGGGTTGTAGCTCGTCGAATTATGGTTAGAATTTAAGGAGTTGTGTTCTTCATTGTTTTACTTTAGGTTAGTTCCATTTCGCTGGGTACCCAATTGTTTGGTACTTACCCTTTTGCTAGATGTTTTACATTGTGAGCTCAGTCCATCCTACTAGACTTCTCTCTTTCAGATCGAGCTTCTAGATTACTTTTGAGGTAGTTACTTATGTCTTTACCAATTCTTTGAGGATCCATTGCTATGCTTTTGTTTTATTTAAGAACTAGAAATTCTAACTTGTATTTCATTTGAGTATTCTATACATAGAGACTTGTACATGTGATACTAGTTCTTGGAATGGTTGTATTTGATTTTTTCTGCTTTTGTTATTATTGTTAAGTGGTTGAGTGTTGGAATAACTTGCCTTGGTGGGTTAGGTGAGTGCCATCACACCCAGATTTTGAGTCACGACAATTTGGTATCAGAGCCCTAGATTCATAAGTCTCACATGTGTAAAATCCCAGTCAAGTGGAGTCTTCAGGATCGGTGCAAAGACATTTGTTGCTTATCATTGAGAAGTTGCGTAGACTGTTACAAAATTCTCTTTTACTTTATTCTAATCAATTCATGCATGAGTCTTGTTTAAGTGTTTAGTGTTTGTACATCCTTCTGACAGATGGTGAGGACTAGAGTTATTGTTGTTATAGACCGATGAGAGGTAACCCCTGATGTTTCTATTGAGACCCCAACTAGGGGTAGGGGTCGGGCCTAAGGATGAGCTATAGAGGTTGGGGCCGATAAACTGCACCACCGAGAGATTATGACCAAGGTATTTCCCTTGAGCTAGCTATAGATCCTAGACATGAGAATGTTCTACATGAGTTCATTACAGTGCAACTACTGCATGATACAGTCTTGAGCGTTTTGGGTATGTTGAAAACTTTAGGGTAGACTAGTAGCCTAGCTGACACTTTTGGCACTTCACAGACTCAGGATAGGGTTCAACCCCCAGACCAATAGTAGCCCCCGTGGCTCAGGTTTAGGTAGACTAGCCTCTTGCACCTCTAACTATTGAGATTCCACAAGTAGATGCTTTGACTTATGATGAGCAACAGAGGTATGGGAGATTTAAGAAGATATCCCAACCTTAGTTTCAGGTTAGAAAGATAGTGGATACGCATGAGTTTTTGACTACTTGTAGAGAGTTACAACAATTTATGGGACTAGCAAAGAGCCATGGTGTGAGATATGTCACCCTCTAGCTCCTTGGGACAACTAGGGTGTGGTGGAGAACCTATACACAATCATTTTCAGCTGTGTTTCCTCAGATATCTTAGAAGATATTTTCTGATACATTCTATGATCAGTTTGTGCCTTGGAGTGTTCACGAGGAGAGCATCTTGAGATTTGAGAGTTTGAAGCAGGGCACTATGATAGTTTCAGAGTATGAGATTCGCTTTTGCCAGTTGGCCCATCATTCTACAGTCATACTTTTGACCGAGGTGGAAAGAGTTTATAAGGTCATGAGAGGGCTAGCTTTACATATTAGATTATTGATGTTTTAGGTAGTTAGGGATGGATCTTCCTTCCAGTCAGTGGTTTGTGCAGCCATGGAGGCAGAGTTGATGTAGAGGGAAGAGTTTAGGGACCCCAAAAGAATCCGCATATAGAGACAATATTCAAGTTCCCTATTGGGGGTTGAGTTTTGACTAGAGGGGGAGGTTTTTTTTAGCATCACAGGATTCATGTAGCCTTGTAGCTTCAAAGGGAGGACGAGGCCCTCGTCATTCCTACAGTTCAAGTTAGATTTCGTTTGGTTCCCTAGAAGAGGCCTATGGGTTGGGGATACTACAACATCCCTCCTTCTCTCTCATAATAGTAGTTCACCCCTAGATATTACTATAGGTGTGGATATCCTGATCATAGGATTCAATAGCGCCCTATACACACTCATTCTAGGCCTCACCATACATATTTTACAACATCAATTAGAGATCCAGCACAACCAGCTAGACGTTTAGCCCTACAGACTAGGGGTCATGGTAAAGGTCAGATTGATAGAGGTGGTGTGCGAGTGGTAGAGGAGCAGGTAATATTTCTACCCAATCTGGTGGTAGGGGAGCAGCTTCTACGAGTGAAGGTCGAGGTGCCTATTTTTATGCTTTTCTAGGAAGGCCCAAGGTTGAGGCCCCTAATGTTGTGATTACAGGTATTCTTTTGGTTTGTTATCACCCTGCATCTTTGTTTTTTGATATTTTCTCTACTTATTCATATGTATCTACTTATTTCTCCTCGAGGTTTGAGTTGCCTTGTGGTTCCATGTCTATGCCTGTTCATGCTTCGACCCCAATAGGACAGCCCTTAGTAGTGGATTGGGTTTACCGATCTTGTCTTGTTACTTTGGTTAACTATGAGACTTGGGTAGACTTGATTATACTAGGTATGGTAGATTTTGATGTTATTCTGGTTATGGATTGGATATCTCTATATCATGATATTCTTGATTGTTATTTCAAGACAGACACCTTATCCATGCCAGGTAGATCGAGGATTAAGTGGACTGGTTCGAAGGGCTCTTATCCTAGCAAAGTGATATCTTATATGTTGGCCCAAAAGTTGATTGATCAAGGATATTTGTCTTACTTGGATTTTATATATGACAATGTTGTTGAGTCGCCTTTTATGGAGTCCATTCCAGTGGTTGGAGAGTTTCTGGATATGTTTCCTACTGATCTGCCAGGAATCCCTTCTAATCTGGATATTAATTTGTCTATTGACCTTGAGTTGGGTGATGTGTTTCCGAAATACAACACTTTTTATGCTTTAAACAATGAAATTTGTATGTTCTAAATGTGATCTTAGTAGATTTTGATTGTGTTTTTGTGTTTGTTTTGAAGGATTATAGTATTGACAAAGCTTTGGGAAAAATATACTAAACTTGTTGGTTTTTAGTGATCCACGTATTACTCTACGGTCCGTGGAGGAGTTCACAAGCCATAGAGTAGGTTTTGTATTAACTTTCATTGAGGGGTGCAAACTTGTAGTCAATTCTACGAGGAGGATTCATGAGCCATACAATTACATATCAGTCATAGAATGATGGTCGTACCCTGAGAATAAAAAAGTGGATAAGTGTAGGAAAGTCATCAGAAGAAACCTTCCACGAGCCATAGAATTTTACACGGCTCATGGAATGGTCTCGTGGAAGTCATCTCCATAACACTACCAGAGTCCACGAAACTTCAATCTACAGGCTGAGAAGTGGTCTACAAGTCGTGAAAGCTCCCGTAAAGTTCGCCAACACAGTTTTCTTGATTAACTTTGCCTTTGTATTTACTTATTATAAATAGGTTTTTAAGTTATTTTTTGAGTTTCTAAAGAGTTTTGTCACGACTCGGATAGGGGGCCTAGATGTGACATGGAGAAAGAGGACCCGAAGACCCTCGATCAAGACATCATAGCATCATTACACTCATCAT
>JBCEWC010008370.1:0-20072 GCA_038996855.1 Solanum aculeatissimum | reverse complement strand
CCATTTTACAAATGTGAGTTAGGAATGTTGTTGAAAGGCATATTTTGCAACATCTATAACTTTCGCGACTTGTTTTAAGGAGTGATTTGGTTGATTTGGGATCAGAAAAAGACCTTAGGCCTTCTTTGGTTTCTTTTGAGTCCACCTTGACCATATTAGCCTCCAAAGACATTGCATTAAACCCTTAGTGAACCCTTTTTTAGCCTTAATCCTTTCTTTTCCCACCATGTAGCGTTGACCATTTTTTTTAAAGACAATTCTTTCTTGTTCCTTACCATTCCCTCCTTGAGCTTAAGTGAGCAAAAGTAGTGGCTAAAGGCTAAAGTTGGGGGTGTTGATAGAAGAGGAGGGTGTCTCCCATGTAAAAGTTGAGGAAAGAAAAAAGAAATCAAAGAGAGGAGTCCTTGACTGATGAGAAAAAGAAAAAAAGAAAAAAATGTGAAAAATGATGAGAAGAAAAAGAAATTGCTGGAAAAATAGAGGACCCTCAAAAATTATTGAAAGATTGTGCAAAGAGGGAGACACCTAGGATGGAAAATCAAAAACAAAAAGGTGCAATTGGAGAAGAAGAGAATGAGGATCAATGTATTCATGAGAATTAAAAGTGTGTGTAGAGTCCAAGGAGGGATGAGACATTATTATCCATATGCTACCCTACCCGTCCTTAGCCCTACATTACAGCCCCGAATAAAGTCCTTTGGGATCCTAGTATGGATGAAATTGAGTGAACTCTGATTGAGAATAAAGGAAAGCCTATAGGTTGAAGCTAACATGCCATTTATCAATTGGGAGAGTGAGTTTTGAAGATCTCCTTGGATAATGTGTCCAGATCTTATGTGTATAGGATCTTCTTTTGTGTAAGAGCAAATAGTGATGCTTTTAGGCAGTGATGAGCAGCTACATGAACAATTGTAAGTGTAGCCATGTCTTGAGTACTCCTTGGTCACCTCTTGAGGCTTCAAAATCACGTAAATAGTTTGTGGAAGGTTCGAGGATGGATGACAAAGGTGAAATTGTATGTGTTGCGCCCCGTGGTGCTGTTTCCAAGCTTTGAGTTGTACTAATTGATGTTTGATATGCTTAAGGACAAGAAAAAGCTCAAGTTGGGGGTGTTGAAGAATTCATATCTTGGACTCATTTTTAGCTTAGAATGAGAAGAAATGTTATCCTCGATATGCTATTATGCTTCAATTGTTAACTAATATTCATGTGTTATGAGAGGAATGAGTGATGAGGCATGAAAACGCGACTCCGTTAATGCTTTTAACTTGGAATTTTCACGGGTTCTCAAGAAAATTAGTGTGTTTAATGTTTCATTTAGTGGTATTTTTTGGGAATAAGGTTGAGGCATGGATTCGAACGAAAAGGAAGCTGAAAATGAAGAAATATCACTGCCAGGTCATACGGGCACCCTCACGGGCCGTGTGGACTTACACGGTCCATAGGAATGTCATCCAGATGACGTGAGGAACCACCAGAACCAAAGTCACAACCCACGGACAAGGTCATGGACCGTGAAGTAGTACACAGGACACATGACATCTCACAGACCATGTTTCTTACCATGAAGAGAGGCAGTAAGCTCCAATTAAAGTTGCACCAGAAATTATTGTCAAGTGAAACCACACGGGACCCATCACGGGCCGTGTGGAGTTTCACGGACTGTATGCTCGATCGTGAAGAGAGGCAGTAGCCTCAATTGAAGTTGTACCGAAAATTATTCCCTAGTGAAACCACATGGGACCCATCACGGGTCGTATGGAGTTTCACAAACCGTATGCCCAACTGTGAAGAGAGGCAGTAGCCTCAATCGAAATTGCACTAGAAATTGTTGTCAAGTGAAGCCACATGGGACCCATCATGGACCATGTGGCATTTCACGGACCGTTTGCCCGACCGTGCGGAGAGGTAGTAGCTTTAGCAGGAACTGCATAGAAATTGATTCCAAGTAAGGTCACACGAACCGTCTCACGGGCCGTGAAGTGCCTTACGGTCCATGTAGTTTCCATCGACCATACCGAAAGCTGGATTTCCTATTTTAATTCGAATTAGGTTTTAGTTAATATATATATGTAGTTTTAGGTCATTTTTCATTATTAAGAACTGCTAGAGATCGAATTATAGAGAGAATGAGGTTCTTGAAGCTATTTTATCAAATTTGTGGTTTTGAATCCGCTCACTTGTGATTGTAATCCGTAAATTCACTGCGTATTCAATTGTAAGTGTTAATTATGCTCTTTTCATCTTATTATAATTTTGTTTCTTCAATCATGCTAGGCTAAACCCACAACTAGGGTTGTGGGAACCATGAAAACCAAGTAAAATAGGAAAATTTAGGGCAAAATTCGAGAGTGATCATCATAGACATCATAGGAATTCTTCATTATAATTTACATCTTAATGAGTTGATGCATTAAGGTAAGCTTGTATTCATTATATGCCCGAGAGGGATGTAGTGATTAGGGAAAGAATTCTATGACAGAATTTGGGGTTATTAACCTAATCTAAGTGCTCGAGACTGGAAGGTGAAAGCATCCTGGGGTTAAAGCAAGGGGCAAAAAGGGTAAATGTTTTGACACTGGAAAGTGATGAACGAGATGCACCTAAGAAGGACCAGAAGGTGAATTAGGTATTAATTGTTTGCTTACTCTGTGTATGTGATGGCAATCGTAGAAGCCTTAAGTTTGAATATCGGAATTGGTGTCAAAGAGACCACAAACCTAGTCTAACAATAAATTATTGAACTCCAGTAGTCACTGTTAGGTAATTATTAATAGAATACTCTTGATAACTAGTCTTCGTAACACACAAGCCCCCATTTACATTATGCATTTTTATTTCAGAAATAGTTATTACACCTGGAACTAAGCGCTGGTAGCTTTATTCTCACACATTCCCTGTGGGATTGACCCCAACTCTTGTTGGGTTCTATATTTGATCAACGTCCGCTTTACTCTTCTTTTGAAGTGTGAATTTGGGCGTATCAAATTTTAGCGCTGTTGCCGGGGAATACAGCGAAGGTATTGTCTATTAGTGCTAATTTCAGTGTAATTCTATTTCCTAATTTTACTTTTTGTTTTTATTTGTTGGTACTATAGGAGACAGGTAATGCATGCCTGCCACCCGCAGTAAAAGTGAATCACTGATTGCTTACGACCTAGAGTTACAAAGATCCATACACAGAATGAATGCACAGGAACGTGACGCCAAAAGGCAACGTGACTTGGCCCTAAATATGGAGAATAGGGGAAACTATGATTTGGGTATGCATGATCGTGATGGGTATCGGGTAAAACCTACACCCCCTCCACAACATCAAGAAGGAGTTAGCTCGCCTGCCACACAACAGCCCCATGCAGTATACGATGATGAGGACGGTGTCGGGGCTACTAGTGAAATTATATTACCTCCACTACCTTCTGGAATGAAATTCACCATCAATAGAATGATGCTTCAGATTCTCACGTTGAAGGGTTTGTTCACAGAGCATCCACATGAGGACGCCAACCAGCACCTTATGAATTTTATCTCTACCTATCAATCGTTCGAAATTCCGGGGGTTAATTAGCAGAATATCCAATTGAGGTTATTCTCGTTGTCTCTGTCTGGTGAGGCAAAAAAGTCATTGAATAAACTTCCATATGATTTTATTCACACATGGGGTGAATTAAAGGAAGCATTCTTAGAGTGATTCTTCCCTGCTTCTACGAAATTGAAATTGAAGGATGAGATTAGGTCGAACAGGCAGTTACCAACCGAGGCTCTATATGAGATTTGGGAGCGGTTCAGACAGAAGATTAAACAATTCTCGAACCATAACCTCATAGATGAGCACTTGAAGGGGGCTTTCTACAGGTCATGCAATTTTATCACTAAGCCAATTATTGATCCTGCTTGTGGGGGTTCGTATATGGCTAGGACATTTCTTGATATCGTAGTCATCTTGGATCAAGAAACTAAGAATAACAGGGCATGGTATACCAGAGATGGTGATTGCTCAGGGTTCATTGTGGGGATGACTGCGGAATAGCAAAAGAAAGAATAGGAACGAGACCCAGATATGGCTCATATGCGGACTCAAATGGATTTGTTGATGAAGAGATTGTTGGGCGGAGGGCTAGAGAAAGTGAAAGCAGTGGATGTTGTACCCAGGTATGATGATGCAGGTTTTAAGTATGATGAAGAGGCCAATCTTTTGAACAGTCAGGGGAGTTTCTAGACATTCAACTTCGAAAATCAAGGTCGGAACTATGGACACAAAAACTACTATGATCGGCCTGGGGCGAGAGACACTGGAAACTGGTAGAACAGGGATAACTATAGAAATGACTGGCCAACAACATATGTACCCACTATGAACAGAGAAAGCCAAAACAATGGGGGTGGTACCTCTAAGTTGGAAGAAATGATGACCAAGGTGCTCTACAAGGTTGAGGCTACAAAATGTGGAGTGAGGGACATGTGTGGTAAGATGTCTAATATTCGGCAATTAGTGGATTCTCACTCCACTTCCATTAAGCAGCTAGAGTAGCAGATGGGCCAATTGTCAGCTTCACTGAATCAAAGAAAGGTTGGGGCCATTCCCAGTGACACCATCTAGAATCTGAAAAAGGATAGTCATTGTATGGCCATGACCACTAGAAGTGGTAAGGTGCTCCCTGATCCGGTTCCACCCAGAGCTGACAGTACAATTCAAGTAGGTAGCAAAGTGTCTGACACCAGTGCGCAACATGCTGAAGAGGTAGTCAAAGAAACAACTGTGACACCTGATGATACTGAGATAGTTAAGGACCCCAGGGGGTCTGACAAACCAGAGTCAAAGCCTTTGCTAACTGTTCCTAAGCCGCCATCACCATTGCCACAAAAGTTGAAGCAGAAGGCAGAAAAGGGCAAGTTATAGAAATATTTGGAGATGTTGAAGGAGTTGTTAGTAAATGTACCCTTGATGGAGGCACTTGAGCTGATGTCGGGTTATTCTAAGTTCATGAAGGACTTAGTGACTAAGAAGTGGACGATCACAGCCGAGTTGGCAGGAAACCTCCACCATTGTAGTGTAATTGCTATGAGATCACTAGCTGAGAAAAAGGAGGATCTTGGAGTCTTCACTATCCCGTGCATAATAGGGGCTTTTGATTTCGCACGGGCTCTCTGCAACTTAAGCGCTAGTATAAATCTGATATCGCTAGCAATTTACAGGCAGCTGGGCTTAGGAGCCCCAACACCCATGACTATGCGTCTACACATGGTAGACAGGTCAGTCAAGCAGCCCGTGGGAATTTTATGTGATATATTGGTCAAGGTGGGCCATTTCATTTTTCCTACAGATTTTATTATTCTGGATTGCCAGGTCAATTTTGAGGTTCCTATCATCATTAGGAGACCATTTCGAGCTACTGGCAGGGTGTTGGTAGAAGTGGAACGCGGTGAGATAACCTTCAGGCTAAACTCAGAGGAGGTCAAGTTCAATGTATGTGCTTCTATGAAATGGTCCAAAGGGATTGTAGTGATGTCGGTCATCGACGTAGATGAGACCTACTTTTCTGAGGTCCTAATTGAGGAAGAAATGGGTGTAGATGAGTTGGCAGTTGTAATCATGAACTTCCTAGATGACGGTATGACTGATTATAAGGGCACGGTGCAAGCGCTACAAGGCAGGGGAACCAAACCTTATGTGCCAAGAAAGTTGTACCTGGATTTACAAAACAGACCATCCCCACCTTTTAAGTCATCTGTTGAGGAGCCTCCTACTGTGGAGCTCAAGAAACTACCGCAACACTTGAGGTATGTTTCTTTTGGTGATAATAACACTTTACCTGTGATTGTGGCTGCAGATTTAAAGGAAGATCAGACGATGGCATTGCTGAGGGTTCTGCAGAAGTTCAAAAAGGTGATTAGGTGGTCCATCACAGATATTATGAGGATTTTAGTGGGCATATGCACACACAACATCAAGTTAGAAGTTAATTGTGTGCTTAGCATTGAGCATCAATGTAGGCTTAATCCACCCATGCAGGAGGTTATGAAAAAAGAGATCATCAAGTGGTTAGATGTCGGGGTCATATACCCAATCTTCGACAGTCAGTGGGTTAGTCCAATACAGTATGTAACCAAGAAAGGGGTATGATAGGCATCGCTAATGACAAGAGCAAGTTAGTCCCATCACAACCTGTTACTGGCTGGTGAGTCTGCATGGATTACCAGAAAATGAACAGATGGACCTTGAAAGATCATTTCCCCATGCCCTTCATAGACCAAATGTTAGACCGACTGGCAAGCAAAGTGTGGTACTATTTCCTGGACGGGTATTCGGGCTACAAACAGATATCGATAGGGCCTGTGGATCAGCAGAAGATAACTTTCACTTGTCCATATGGAACGTTCGCATTCAGGTGGATGCCTTTTGGGTTTTGTAATGCCCCAGCCAATTTCCAGCGATGCATGATGTCTATCTTCTAGAACATAATTAAGGACACCCTTGAGGTATTCATGGATGATTTCTCTGTGGTGGGTGAGTCATTTGATGATTGTCTTCTTAACCTAAGCAGGGCTCTACAGTGTTGTGAGAAGGCAAACCTGGTCTTGAACTGGAAAAAATACCACTTCATGGTCAAGGAAGGGATAGTCCTTGGCCACAAGATCTCAAAAAGAGGCATAGAGGTAGACAAGGCAAAGATTGAGGTTATTGAAAAGTTTCCACCGCCTATCTCAGTAAAAGGAGTTAGAAGTTTTTTGGGGCATGCGGACTTCTACCGTCAGTTCATAAAAGACTTTTCCAAAATTGCACATTCATTGTGTAAGTTGTTGGAAAAAGATGCCAAGTTTCAGTTCGATGAAAGTTGCATGCAAGCCATTATGACTTTGAAGCACAAGTTGATTACTGTGTCTGTGGTGGTGACTCCTGACTGGTCAACCCCGTTTGAGATCATGTGTGATGCAAGTGGAACTGATGTGGGAGTTGTACTGGGCCAAAAGCACAATAAGATTTTTCACCCCATTTACTATGCCAGCAAGACCCTAAATAAAGCCCAGAGAAACTACACTGTGACTGAGCAGGAGTTGTTGGCAGTAGTCTATGCCTTTGACAAATTTCGAGCCTACCTCTTGGGTATAAAGGTAATTATGCACACCGACCATGCAGCATTGAGGTATATTATGGCTAAGAAGGATGTCAAACCTAGACTGATCAGGTGGGTGCTATTGTTGCAAGAGTTTGATTTTGAGGCCCAAGACAGAAAAGGGATCGAGAACCAAGTTGCAGATCATCTATCTCGGCTGGAGGATGAGTCTAAGGGAAATGATTGGTTAACCATCGATGACTTATTTCCCGATGAGCAGGTACTAACCGCTTTTGCTGATCTAGTTCCTTAGTTTGCTAATTATGTTAACAATCTGGTGAGTGACCTTATGCCTAAGGACCTAACCTCTCACCAGAGAAAAATATTTCTCCATGATGTGCGTAGGTACTTTTGGGATGAGCCATTCTTGTTCCGCACATGTGCTAATGGGATAATTCAGAAGTGTGTCCCTGAGAAAGAGATGATAAGTGTAATGGAAACCTGTCACACTTCTCTAGTGGGGGGCCACCACAGTAGTGCCAGGACCGCCAAGAAGTTACTCCAATGTGGGTACTACTGGCCCACCCTGTACAAGGACACTTATGACCTAGTGCAGGAATGTGATCAATACCAGAACCAAGGTAATATCTCTAGGCGCCAAGAGATGCCCTTGACACCCATCCTGGAGGTGGAGATATTAGATGTCTGGGGCATCGACTTCATGGGTCCCTTTGTGAGCTCCTATGGCATGAGGTATATCTTGGTGGCAGTTGATTATGTCTCAAAGCGGGTGGAAGTGGTGTCACTGTAGAACAATGATTGAAAGAGTGTAGCCCAGTTTCTGAGGCAAAACATCTTCTCTAGATTTAGGACTCCCAAAACTATCATTCGTGATTGGGGACCTATTATTGTAACAAGATCTTTCGCACAGTACTGGCCAAGTATGGAGTCCGTCAGCATAAGGTCACCACACCCCACCATCTGCAGACTAGTAGCTAGGTTGAAATGTCGAACAGAGAGATCAAAGAGATATTGGTAAAGTTTGTCAATACATCTAGGATTGATTGGGCTATGAAATTAGATAATGCACTTTGGGCCTACCGCATAGCATACAAAACTCCTATTGGTATGTCTCCATACTAATTGGTGTTTGGGAACGTTTGCCATCTGCCAGTGGAGTTAGAGCATAAGGCATTGTGGGTCTTGAAGAAGTTGAACATGAATTGGGAGGAAGCCATAGAGTTGAGACTTGACCAACTCAATGATTTGGATGAGCTTCGTATGCACGCGTATGATAGTGTTACATTTTACAAAGCCAGGATGAAATTCTAGCGTGACAGGCACATCACACCGCAAAACATTACTGTGGGTGACAGGGTGTTACTCTATAACTATAGGCTTCGGTTGTTTCTAGGAAAGTTCAAGTCTAGATGGGTTGGGCCATATAAGGTTGTTCAACTATTCCCTCATAGGGCATTGGAACTTGAAGTTGAAAATGGGCACTGGTTCAAGGTTAATGGTCAGAGAGTCAAGAAGTACTTGGATGCTGCTATTGAAGTCTCCGTGGTGGAGGTAGTGCACCTTGACAAAGTTTGAGTAGTCAAGGAGTTGCATCATGCCACAACGTTAAATCAAGTGTTTCATGGGAGGCAACCCATGCTTTAATTATATATATATATCAAAAAAATAAAATAATAATAATAATAATTTATTATTAGTCATTGTTTTTATAGTTGTAGGTACACGTAGGTGTGTTGGGGAGGTCCCTACAGTGGACCATGGTGGGTATGACAAGCATTGGAACTTAAACTTTGAAAAGTGGGCGAAGGTCAGTGTCACGGCACCATACACAGACTGTCTGTCATCTCACAGACTGTGAGAGTGCCCCTGATCACACCCCAAGTAAGTGTTTAAATCATTCCAAAGTCTCATTGAACGGATGGCCAAATAGACCGTGTGATAATACACGGACTGTGATGCCAACTGTGGAAACTAACAGATGGCAGGAAGTTTAAGTGGCACTACACGAATGGACACACGGACCGTGTAACATAAAACGGGCGATTTGTTTAGCTATTAGAGGCTGCGTGTTACAAGTAAAGTCAGATGAAGATCTTCACGGCCCGTGACACGTGTCACGGTCCATCTAGGTGATTGTGCGGTGGGGTTGACTAGGTTGACTGGTCAAAGGTTGAATATAATCAACCCCACATGCCCGATTCCCCACTTTTCCTTATATTTTATTCTCAACTCTCTCCCATATACTCTCTCAACTCTATCAAAACTATCTCTTTAATTACGAAGTTAGGAGCTCTCTCACAATCAATCAAGAAACCTAATTGGTTTGGGCTCTCTTTTTCTTCACTCACTGTCAATTATCATCCAAATTCAAGTAAGTGACCTTTGATCTTTTTCTTCTTTTGTGTTTAATTGATGTGGCATGTACCTATCTGTGAGTAAAATTGAAGCTTTAGGCTAGAAATTGTGTTTTGGTAGGGTAAATTGAGATGGGTGAAGGGTTGGTGTCATTCACCACCATTGTTGGTCCCTTGAAGGTTTTCCCATGAATATGATATAAAATTAGGCCTTAGTTATTGTTTTGTTGGGTAAATCTTTGGTATTTTGCTTGCCATGGGTGTAGACGAGTACTAGGAACCAGATCGGTGTGCCTAAGTCCTGAATCTGCAGGTTGATTGTCAGAATATTTTGAGGTGCTTCCCCACGGTACCCTTCACAGACCATGTCCTTCCACACGGACCGTTTTGGGGTCCGTGAGGTGCGCCACGTAGAAGTATCATTAGCAGACCATTGAAGGCACGGCACACGGACCATCTCACGGTCTATGAGTCTTCTCACGGCTCATGTAGTGGTCCCATCCAGGTGCCCTGTCTCCCCCACACTCTGAGTCATGGCAGACGGACCATCTCATGGTCCATGACCCATCTCACGGTCCATGTAAGGGTCCTGTCCAGGTGCCCTCTTTCACCCACACTACAAGTCAAGGTACACAGACAACCTCACGGTCCGTGACCCATATCAAGGCCCATGTAGGGGGTTCCGTAGAGGTGACCATTTTTCCCAGCACCCCAAATCCAGCCAGACGGACCACCTCATGGACCATGACATGTCACACGGTCCGTGTAGGGTCCGTCCGGTTGTGTTCGGCATCTGTATTTGTTAAGTCATTTTCCTAGTTTGTGTTTTCTATTTTTGTAATGTGTCATAGTGCAATTTCCTTATGATAGATCGGGTGACGCCATTCTTAAGGGTTATTGTCACTTGTTACACCGTAGGGGAAGTTTGAGTACCCGTTTGCATGTCATCCTACAGGTTCCAAATGTGCTTACCATATCTTACTCTGTTTCCTACAGGTCTAGTGGGTTCTCACTGAAAGTCGTTCCTATATGATTCTCCAATCGAGTCCTCCAACCATCAAACAGGCAGTGGGTTGGGAAATGATTCGTCTAAGGAGTCGAAGGTCCGCTACACCGGCACTGTTTCCCCGCACAACTTAGGCTCGAGCGTCCCACCAGGCATTGACCCCCTGCCTACCGAGGGGGTCTCACTTGTCGAACAGGAAGAGATTGCCCTAGAATATAAGGAAGAGGAGCATGTCTCCACTCCCGAAGCACTAGAACAATAGGATGGCGCCCCGAAGGTTGAACTCTGAGATAGTGATGATGAGGCCATACATTTTGTTGTCTCTCAGATGCCTAATGATGATGTGGATAGGTCTCTCATCCTCTTTCTCTGAGCCCGTTGGACCGCCTCGGGCAGACACGACATATTTGCTCATGGGATGACTAAAGGGTCTGAGGGGTTCCAGCGGTGGCCTGTGCTGCCAGAATATATTGTGTTGACTGATAACCTACATGCAGTTCCGAAAATCAAAGCGGTATTCGAGTTCCACCAGTTTGGCTGGATGTCCCAGAAGCCAGGTTTCTACGGGTCAGCCCTCATCCAGGAGTTTTATTCCTTCTATGCTGCTGATTTGATGAATTCGGTGGGGGCAGTTCCAAGAAAGTTCATAGACACATGGCCATAAACGTGGCCCTACTGAATCACATGTCTATCTGAGGTCAGGAGTTTGACGTCTCTGCAACCACCATCAACAGGTTCTTAGATGGGTCTGAATACACCGCACATTGATGGACTTTATGCAGCTAAAGTCCACCAGGTTTCTGAGACGGCATTGTTGGCTAATACTGATTCTCGAGTTGTTGTGGTGTCTTGGATCTCATAGAAGATCGCATTGCATGGTGTCAAAGTCGCTTGGGTCACCAACTCACGGATCCCAACAACTAAGGCCTCCCTCATATTTCAGGCTATGTGTTTGGTAATCCATGGTACGTGTCCACCTGCGAACCACTTTAAATGACAACACCCTCCAGTTGTCACAGGCCTAACTGGTGGCATGTCTCATCGCCCGCTATCCTATTAATGTAGGTTGGGTCATTTCCACTGAGATGAGGGATAGGGCCCTAAGTGATCGGGTGGCCTTCCCTTTTCCCTGATTGATAAGAGCCCTCTGCAGGTGGGCTCATGTCCCCATCACCAAGTACCTGGACCAGAAGACGTATCCTTCCACTGAGATAAGGGACAGGGCCTTAAGTGATCGGGCGGCCTTCCCTTTTCCCTGTTTGATCAGAGGCCTCAACAGGTGGGCTCATGTCCCCACCACCAAGTACCTGGACCAGAAGACGTATCCTTCCACGGCGGTCAACATCGGCTTGATCAAAGATGTCAACAATATGCTCTTCCTGGCCAGGACGCAGTGGTATGGTGGCCCGACCATGTTTCCACAAGCTGACCCTCAGCAGCCCATGGACTTTGAGGGGTTTTTGGGTATTCCACCGGCTGGTGAGGCATCGGAGTAGCACGGGGGCACCGATCCACAAGCAGTTATGGCTCCGAGTTATGTCTATGTGCCCTATGAGTCTCTGGCCAGGTTGGTCAATGATCAGCGATAAACCCAAGCCATAGTGGATCAAATTGTTGAGAGGATGCCACAGGTGGTCCAGACTCATGTGAACCAAGCTGTATAATTTCTCCGTGCTGATCTTCAGAGCCAGATAGTTGTTCTCATGAACCAGGTGAACAACTTGGAGACTTACTTCAACGAGTGATTTAACAGCTTGTCCTAGATGGAGGCGGAACATATCGTGAATACGATCGCAAAAATGAAAAATTAGATAGTCATTCTCATTGTTAATTACAATGACCCGCCTCCACCTCCTCTTACTGAGTCGCTGATAAACTTGTTTGCGACCCCAGGTCCCATACCATCTTTGGGTGATTATTGGGGTGTGCCTCCTCCAGCGCCACCTACTGCCACAGTCCCGCATGAGGAAGCCTCTAGGCATAAAGGGAAAGAGAAAAAGAGGCATCAGCGACATAGACCATCGCAAGATGCAAAGGATTCAAAGGATAAATGACTGCACAAGGAGCTTAGAGCCCAAAGAAGGGCTGCTGCAGCACAAGTAGAGCAGGAGCAGCTTGCTTATGAGGAAACTAGAGCCGATGCTTCTGGGAGTACTTCTGGTCAGGCCCCGCGCTATGATGGAGACGACTCCACTGGGGGTTCGCACACTACTAATGTTGATCTTCTCGATGCCTAGTGCATCTCAGGTATGTTCCTTCCTCTTTGTATTTATATTTCTTACTTTTTGTGCATTGAGGGCATTGCACTATCTTTTTGGTGGGGGTGGGGCATTCCTGGCACCTAAGAATTTTTGTTGCCATGTTTCTTTTCTCTCAGGTGGATTATCTAGTAGAACTGGCATGTTTAGGTTTGTATAGTTTGCATAAGTATGAGTTTTTATAAGAGTCTACAATAACCCAGAGTTTTTGTGATAAAAATGGCCCAAATTCAAATTGCTTGTATGTGCATGCATTCCATCCTGACTAACTTGTGTGATCCGTGTTAAGCATTGTATACATTGTCTAGTTGATATCTGGACGAATGAAAATGACTTGGTTGGTTGGTGTTGAATAGGGTAGGATCTGTGCCATGTGTGTGTGATCCTATTAGTTTAAATTCGATTGACATACGTGTAAGCTAGAACTTGTCCCGTTAGTCCCACTGGAATAATTGAATAACTGGATTAGGAAAGGATCTTAGGCTATTTTTGTGTGAACCCACTTAACCTAAAATAAACTAACCAAATAAAATTATTCCCTTTGAACCAAACAGTTGAGCCTAAATAAGCCTTTTCTTTGTTCTCACCCAACACAAACCCCTTGATTAGTTGTAAATTCTTACTTTGTCTTTGGTCTCTCCAAGGACATTGTGAACCTCAATTTAGGTCAATACATAAGTTGAGAGTGGCTTTTATTAGCCCTGGTCCTTTTGAAAAGACATTGTGCACCTCAGCCTAAGTGATGGAAAGAAAAGAAAAGATTGGAAGTGAAGCCAAACAAAAGAAAAAAAAGAAAAACTGAATAAAAAATAAATACATACAAATAAAAATAAAATGAATGAAGAAATGCGTAAACACTCCCAACAACAAAGAGAGTAGGGGACAATAAGATTTTGGGCACTGTGAGTTGAGGCCTAAGCCAAAGTAGTGTCTTTGAAGGGCAACTTTAGTCACTTTGATCCTAAATGTACCACACCCTAACTTGATCCTACATTACAAGCTATAAAAGTCCTAAAGTGGTCCTAAAAAGGTTATTCGAGAGTCAAGGTGGTGAAAATAAGGGGAAGCATATGGTCTATACTTGTATGTCAGTTGGAAATCATTTGTGAGCATGAGTGTCTAAATTCCAGTCTCTGCTTTGAATTTATATACTGTGTGTGAAACTTCTTTGTAGTAAAGGCACCATGCTTGCACTATTTGGTTGCAAAACCAACTAGTCATCTTCGTTCTTGAGTATAAGTGGACCAACTAGATGTGATGTGATGCTTAGTCGGAGCTATGTAAGTCTATTTGGGTGTATGTAAATGTTAAGTTTACTTTTTTTGGGTGAATATGATTGATTTAGGGGTTATTGTATGATTTCTATTAGAGGCTTGTATTTATGTGTTGTGATGTGTGTTTTAGTCATTGCTTGAGGACAAGCAATAATTCTAAGTTAAGGGTGATGATGAGGCATGAAAATGCGACTCCGATAACGCTTTTAACTTGGAATTTTCGTGAGTTCTCAAGAAAATTTATGTGTTTAATGTTTTGTTTAGTGGTATTTTTCAAAAATAAGGTTGAGGCATGGATTCGGACGAAAAGGAAGCTAAAAATAAAGAAATGTCACTTCCAGGCTCATACAGGCACCCTCACGGGCCGTGTAGACTTACACGGTTCGTAGGATTGTCGTCCAGATGACGTGAGGCACCACCAGAACCGATGGCACAACCCACGGACAAGGTCATGGACCATGAAGCAATACACGGGATATGTACCATGCCATGTGGTTGACGTACGTGAATAGTGGTCGTTGAAGTGGTGAATAGAAATGTGAAGTGAAACTTAACGGGACCCATCATGGGTTGTGTGACGTCTCATGGACCGTGTTCCTTACTTTGAAGAGAGGCAGTAAGCTCCAATTGAAGTTGCACTAGAAACTATTGCCAAATAAAACCACACGGGACCCATCACAGGCCATGTGGAGTTTCACAGACCGTATGCTCGACCGTGAAGAGAGGCAGTAGCCTCAACTGAAATTGTACCATAAATTATTGTCAAGTGAAACCACACGGGACCCATCACGGGCCGTGTGGAGTTTAACGAACCGTATTCCCGACCGTGAAGAGAGGCAGTAGGCTCAATCGAAATTGCATTGAAAATTATTGTCAAGTGAAGCCACACGGGACCCGTCACGAGCAGTTTATCATTTTACGGACCGTTTTCCCCGCCGTACGGAGAGGCAATAGCTTCAGCTGGAACTGCGTAAAAATTATTGCCAAGTAAGTTCACACGGACAATGAAGTGCCTCACGGTCCGTGTAGTTGCTGTCAACCATGTCAAAAGCTAGATTTCCTATTTTAATTAGAATAAGGTTTTAGTTAATATATATATATATATATATATATATATATATATGTATTTTTAGGTCGTTTTTCATTATTAAGAACTGCTGGAGACCGAATTATAGAGAGAATGATGTTATTGAAGTTATTTTATCGAATTTATGGTTTTGCATCCGCAAACTTGTGATTGTGATGCGTAAATTCACTGCGTATTCACTTGTAAGTGCTAATTATGCTTTTTTCATCTTATTATAATTTGGTTTCTTCAATCATGCTAGGCTAAACCCACAACTAGGGTTGTGAGAACCATGATAACCAAGTAAGATAGGCAAATTTAGGGCGAAATTGGAGAGTAATCATCATAGATATCATAGGAATTTTTCAATATAATATACATCGTAATGAGTCGACGCATTAGGGTAAGCCTGTATTCATTACATGCCCGAGAGAAATGTATTGATTAGGAAAATAATCCTATGACAGAATTCGGGGTTATTAACCTAGTCGAAGTGCTCGAGACCGGAAAGTGAGAGCATCCTAGGGTTAAAGAAAGGGGCAAAGAGGGTAAACATTCTGAGACTGGAAAGTGATGAACGAAATGCACCTAAGAGGAACCAAAAGGTGAATTAGGTGTTAATTTTTTGCTTACTCTATGTATGTGATCGCAATCGTAAAAGCCTTAAGTTTGAATATAGGAATTGGGGTCATGGGGACCGCAAACCTAGTCTAGCAATAAATTGTTAAACTCCAGTAGTCACTGTTAGGTAATTATTATTAGAATACTCTTGATAACTAGTCTTTGTAACACACAAGCCCCCATTTACATTATGTATTTTTATTTCAGAAATAGTTATTACACCTGGAACTAAGCACTGGTAGTTGTATTCTCATGCATTCCCTGTGGGATCGACCCCAACTCTTGTTGGGTTCTATATTTGATCAATCGCTTTACTTTACTTTTGAAGTGTGAATTTGGGCATATCAATGAGGCTAAAATTTCATAAGTGGACAATACTCAATAAAACTTAGAAAAGGAGCAAAAATACAAAAATTGCGGTCAAAAGCATCGTCGGCAAAATACTTGGTGGATCCCCAAAGTTCCAACGAGATCGCCTAATGTTGCAGCAACCACAACCCCAAGTCCATGATGGAAATGCGACGCACGAGGAGGTTTGGCGGAGTGCCAAACATGATCGTCGATGAACAGGGTCGTCACCTAATATTGTAGAGATTCAAGATTTCAGGAGATTTAGAAGAAGGCGGTCAAGTGCACATTCGTCGCATCACCGGAGTGCTCAGTGATGTCCGACCTTGACTGTCGAGCAATAATTTGATGCCTAAACTTTCATTAATTTGCACATACAATATAAGATTTTTGGAAAGGACATTGTACATAGTATTCCATATCGAATTTTACATATAGAGAAAGAGAAAGAGAGAGAGAGGATAGAGTACATAGAAGCTTCTTGCTTCAATAGTACAAGGGTTGAGTGATTTTAAGCTTTAGAAAGAAGAAATTAAAGATATTAGCTGGTGTAATTCATATTTTCTCTTGCAATTCATCTTACCCATGTACTCAGCTAATGATTATGGTATTATTTCTTTGCTTTTGAGCATGAGTGGCTAAAACTCCTATGTTGGGGGAGTGTAAATAATCTAGGTCTTTGATTTATGAACTGGGTCTATGACATTTTGATTATATTAATGTTTATTTGAGTAAGTTTACACCTATTGTTAAGTTTCATCTATAACCTTGAGGTTGCAAACTTGGGGTTTACTTTTGATCTCTGATCATTGCATTAATTTAATTTCTCTCTCATCATATTGAATCACGATCAAAACATCAACTTTCAAAACCCTCTTCCCTGATTCTCCTCTATCTATGCAAAAATCTTCACATTCCAGCAATCAAATGAAACTCTAAAAATTATCAAGAACATCATTCTTGCTTGGAAAAAAGAGGATTAGAAATTATATGTTGCTTGGAATTCTGATCAGTTACTCTTTTCGGTGGTCTTCATATTTTTTGGCGGCGAACTTTCACACTTTTGGCCAACGTCTTCCACACTTTTGGACAGAACTGAAGTTCCGATGGTTTTCGACACCTTAATATCTAAACCCTAGGTCCAACAATCAAATTGCTTCTTTGTTCTCTGTTTCTCTTTCTTCTTCTTGAGAATCTCCTAAAGATTTAAGATTCTCCAGTGATATCTGGTCTGCTATTTTGTGATGACCCTCTACTATTTTTGGTGACATTCAACCATTCTTTCTAGCAATTACAAAATTATTTCGGCAAAGTTTCCAGCAAAGTCTACTATTCTCAATTCTTTTTTGGGATTTTCGATTCAATATTTTTGGAAACCATGAGACCTTCTCCAACAAAGCAGTCTTAGTGTGAATTTTCGGCAAGATATTCTGGCGAGAAGCAGATTCCGATGAAGTTTTTCGGCGACATCTATAATTTTCTAACAGCTTCCAGCAACATTCAACAATATTTACCAGAATTTCAGGTGATATCTTTCAATCTCTTGTTATTTATTATTTTAATCAATTGTATCTTTTTACTTGCCTTTATATATTTATGTTGTTGTTTCTTGCTTATTGTGTTGACTTTTACCATTTATTCTAGATTTATCATATATTTCTATATTTATCATTTAGTATATTTGTGAGCTTACATATCATATTGTGTTGCCTTTTACCTATTTATTCATCTTGACTTTGTACCTGATTGTTTGATTAGTAATATACCTTATATTTCATCATATTGTTGGGTTGTATAGTTTTTTCTAGATTGTATCTTCTTGATCCTTGTAGCTTAGTGAATTTTTAGTTCTTAGTTTAGTGGCATTGGGAACTAATGGTATATTAGGGTCATATCGTAGGTTGGAGTCAGAGATAAGGGGTAGAGGTAGTAAGAGGGGCACGGGCTTATTTAAGTTAAGGGTAGGGTCGTGGAATATAGGATCACTTACAGAGAAATCCACAGAGCTAGTGAAGAGTCTTAAGAGGAGACAAATTAATATAACGTGTGTTCAGGAGACTAGATGGGTAGGTATGAAATCTCGGGACGTAGACGGGTTTAAGTTATGGTACTCGGGTACTTCTAGGGATAGAAATAGAGTAGGTATCCTAGTAGATGAGGACCTTAGAAAATATGTGCTTGAGGTTAGGAGGATTAATGATAGGATGATGTCTATTAAACTTGTAGTTGGTAAGCATATAGTGAATGTAATTAGTGTCTATGCACCTCAAGTAGGACTAGATGAAGAAGTCAAAAAGCTCTTTTTTGAAGATTTGGATGAGGTTATGAGAGGCATACCAGAGATAGAAAAAATTCTTCATTGGGGGAGAATTTAATGTGCATTCGAGGCAACTTCTAGCGGGTTTGAAGATGTTCATGGAGGCTTTGGTTTTGGGGAGAAAAACGGAGGTGGGACATCTCTCTTCGATTTTGCCAAAGCCTTTGAGTTAGTTATTGCTAACTCATGTTTCCTTAAGAGGAAAAATCACTTGATTACCTTTTGTAGTACAGTAGGTAAGCCTCAGAATGATTATTTACATCTATGGAAGGGTGATAGAAGCCTTTGTAAGAATTACAAGGTTATTCCGATAGAAAATATTTTCACTCAACATAGGCTTCTAGTGATGGATTTAGAGATTAAGAGAGAAAACAAGAAAAAGATTATTTATGCCCAACCGAGGATTAGATTGGGAAGCTTGACTCCTGCCCTTTCTCGAGAGAGGGCAGAAAAGTTAAGTGGTTTAGAGTTTTGGAGTAGTAGCAGAGACGTGAAAAATACGTCAGACACTATTGTTGGTTGCATTAGAAATGAAGCTACCGAGGTATTAGAGGTTTCGAGAGGGACCTTTGGTGGATGTCAGGGAGATTGGTGGTGAAATGATGATGTTCAAGGCAAAGTGAAGGCTAAGAAGACTTCTTATAAAAC
The DNA here is from genome assembly GCA_038996855.1 of Solanum aculeatissimum. Classification (NCBI taxonomy): domain Eukaryota; kingdom Viridiplantae; phylum Streptophyta; class Magnoliopsida; order Solanales; family Solanaceae; genus Solanum; species Solanum aculeatissimum. The sequence goes on along the minus strand of JBCEWC010008370.1, from coordinate 1,104 downwards.
GTTGTTGGAGTGTAGGGATGAGGATTAAAAATAAAGGCTTAAGGATATCTATAAGATGAAAAGGATAGAAGCAAAGATGGCAGTGACAAGTGCTAAGACAGCAGTGTTTGTGTAACAACCCGAATATTTTCTAAATCTACTTATGGTTGGCATTCTATGATGTAATGCAAGTCATGGTTGACTTTTGGTAGCCACAGGTTGAGTTTAAGAGGACGAATGCAAATTGGGCTAGTTAGTGGCCTAGAGGGACAGTTTCGGCAGTGTACTTCAAACAGTCATAACTTTTGATGTAGGATGAACAATCTGGGCTACCACCTATCAAATTTACGCTCTTTGAGTAGGCTTTGCAACACAAGTTAATTCATGTTGTTTGGAGTTCGGATGAGGTAGATATGGCCCAAACAGTGAGACTGTCTGAAATTCAGAAGCCATAGGAGATAGGCATAGAAAAGTGGCCAAGGACATTGACACGGGCCGTGAAACTTTTCACGAATCGTCTAGTGTCTCTTCAAGTGTTCCAGTGAGCTATGGGTGGCCTGGAACCACCCCTGAGCCAAGTCCAATCCAACGAAGCCTTGCACGGCTCGTTTGGAGTTTGACAAGCCATCCACTGTCCCGTTAAGTTGGACAGTGGCTAGCCCAAGGCTTGGAAACATTCTATGAGGCTAATTATGGGCTGACGGGACCTCACACGGACAGTTACACCTTGAACGGACCATCATGTGGCTCGTGAAGTGTTACAGAAAGTCCTCCGAGAGTTCGCGTTGAAGAAAATGGCTAAGTATGGTTGGACGGTTGGTTTGAGGGGTCGTGTGCTATTTGAAGGCACTTTAGCAGCCGTTTGGGCACTGTTACCAGTTAAAAGCTCCATTTTATTAATGGTATTTTCGTGATTTAACATTTCCTTAAGCCCCTTTTTGATCCCCTAAGGTTTCCTAAATCGCTAAAACATTCCCCAAACACTTACTCATCCATTCAAACTCTATTATACACTCTCTTAAGATCCTAAGACTCTCTTGGCCTCCACTGAAGCTAGCTTGTAGAATTTGGGGAAGAAGACTTGATTAAGCTTGATCTTGTTGATTAGTTGGTGGAATTAAGGTA
>JBCEWC010008369.1:0-20072 GCA_038996855.1 Solanum aculeatissimum | reverse complement strand
TTTTGTGTATAAATAGAGCCCTTAAGGCAGCATTGTAAATCATCAACTCATACTTAGAAATATACAACTGAAAATTGACATTTTCCTCCCAACATCTCTTTTCCTTTTTTTCAAAGTTCTTTATTGTTGGCTTTGTCCTGTGGACTATTTTCAGCTCAGCACCTTGGTGCATTTCGTGTGTTAGGATTGAAACCTTGTAGTGGCATTTTAGCTTGTAACGTTGTCCCACATGCCTTTAAAATTTAGGTTCGTGACATCTAGGTTCATAGATCTCACATGTGTAAAAGTCCAGTCTAGTAGAGTCTTGAGGATCAGTATGGAGATGTCCATTACTTATTCTTGAGAGGCTATGCAAATTATTAGGAAACTCCCTTTTACTTCTTTCTAATCAATTCATTTATGGGTTTTATTTAAGTACTGAGTGTTTGTGAGTCCTTTTGACATATGGCTAGAAATAGAGCTGAAGTGGCCATAGGACGGGGGAAGGCAGCCCATAGGTTGCTATTGAGACCTCAACTAGGGGTAAGGGTCGTGCCAGAGGACTATCTAGAGGCCGAGGTGAAGCACCGATGAGAGATTATGAGCAAGGTATCTCCCCCGAGCCAGCCATGAAGTCCAGAAAGGAGAAGGTTCCTTATAATTATGCTACAGTACCACTACTCCAGTATACACTTTTGAGAGTTTTGGGTGTACTTGAGACTTAAGAGCAGACAGGTAGCCCAGTTGACACTTGTGTACTTCACAGACTCGGGTTGGGGTTCAGCCTCAGGACCAGTAGTAGGCTGTCATGGCCTAAGATCATATAAAGCAACCTTTAGCAACACTGATTATGAATATTCGACTAGTAGTTATCTTCACCGATGAGAAGCAACAAAGATATGAGAGATTCTAAAAGATGGACCCACCTCAGTTTCAGGGTGAGAAGACTGAGGATGCTCGCGTGTTCTTGACTACTTGTAGAGAGCTACTTGATGTTGTGGGACTAGCAGATACAAATGGTGTGAGATATATTGCCCTCCAGCTCAATGGGCTAGCCAGGGAGTGGTGGAGTACTTATACAGGATCACTTCCAGTTAGGTATCTTCAGATAACATAAAAGACATTTTTTGATTCCTTCTATGATCAATTTGCTCCTTAGAGTATTCGTGAGGAGAGTCGTTTGAGATTTGAGAGTTTGTGGCAAGACACTATGACAATTTCAGAGTATGAGATTTGGTTTTACCAGCTAGCTCGGCATGATAAACTATAATTCCTACTGAGGCAGAGTGAGTTCGCTAGTTTGTGAGAGAGCTGATTTATCCTATTAGACAGTTAGTATTTTGGGTATCTAAAGATGAAATATCTTTCAAGTAACAAAGAGGAGTTTGAGGACCCCAAAAGGGTTCGTACATCGGGATAATACTCAGGCGACTCATTAGGAGGTAGAGGTATGACCAGGGGAGGAGGTTCATTTCAGCATCGCGGGGTTCATGCAGCCCTGCCAGCTTTAGAGAGGGGACGAGGTCTTTGTGATTCTTATAGCTCAGAGTTAATCTAATTCCCAGCGGAGGCCTACGATCTAGGATAGCTACAACGTTCCTAATGTCCCTTCACAATAACCGTCCATACCTAGATCATGTTATGGCTACGGGTCCCCAAATCACATGGTTAAACAGTGTCTTATGTAAACTCATTCTGGGCCGCACTGTTCTTACTCCGCAGCATCGATCATGGATCCAGCACCACCAACTAGAGATTTAGTCCCGTAGACTAAGGGTCGGGGTAGAGGTCAGACTAATAGAGGTGGATGCACTAGTGGTAGAGGAGCAGGTGATATTTCTACCTATTCTAGTGGTAGAGGGACAATTTCTTTTAGTGAAGGTTGGGGTGGCCAATGTTATGCTTTTCGAAGTAGAACCGAGACTGAGGACTCTGATGCTGTGATCACAGGTATTGTCCCAGTTTTCCATCGCCCTGCATCTGTGTTATTTGATCCTGACTCTACTTATTTATATGTGTTTGCTTATTTCTCCTCGAAGTTTGAGTTGCCTTGTGAATCTATATTTGTGCCTATTCATGTTTCGATCGAGTGTACCGAACCTATCTTGTTACCTTGGTTGGTTATGATACTTGGATAGATATGATTATATTGGATATGGTAGATTTTGATGTTATTTTAGGTATGGATTGGCTATCTCCATATCGAGTTATTCTTAATTGTTATGCTAATATCGTTACCTTAGCCATGCTAGGTGGACCGAGGATAGAGTGGACAAGTTTAAAGGGTTCCTATCCTAGTAAGGTGATACCTTATATTCGGACCTAAAAGTTGATTGATAGAGGGTATTTGACTTACTTGGTTTTTATTTGTGATATTGTTACTGAGTTCCCTTCTATGGAGTCTATTTTGATGGTTTGTGAGTTCCCAGATGTGTTTTCTGCTGATCTACCCAAAGACCCTCCTGATCGGGGCATTGATTTCGCTATTGACCTCAAGCTGGGCATTAAGCCCATTTTTATCACTCTTTATTGGATGGCTCCAACTAAGTTGAAGGAGCTAAAAGAGCATCTCCAACATCTGTTGAGTAAGGGCTTTATATGCCCTAGTGTTTTACCTTGGGATACACCAGTCTTTTTTGCAAAGAAGAAGGATGGATTCATGAGGATGTGTATTGATTATAGACAGCTGAACAAGGTGAATATCAAGAACAAATACCCATTTTCTAGCATAAATAATTTATTTGATCAGCTTCAAGGAGTTGCACTATTTTTTAAGATTGACTTGAGGTCTAACTATCATCAACTTCGGATTTGGCCATCAGTTATTCCTAAGATAGCCTTTCAGACTAGGTATGACTACTATGAGTTTCTTGTTATGTCCTTCGGTTTGGCTAATTCCCCCGCATCATTTATGGAGTTGATGAATGGGGTGTTCCAACCGATATGGATTCATTCATAATAGTATTCATTGATGAAATCTTGGTCTACTCCAAGACCGAGAAGGATCATGTGAGACATTTGAGGATTGTGCTCTAGAGGCTTAGAGAGGAGAAGTTTTATGCTAAATTCTCCAAGTATGAGTTTTGCTTGAGTTCAATGGCATTCTTGGGGCAAGTGGTGTCCAAGAAGGGTATTCGGGTTGACCTAACAAAAATTGAGGCCGTTCGGAGTTGGACTAGGTTTACCTCAGCTAGAGAGATTTATAGTTTTATGGGCTTGACTGGTTATTATCGCTGATTTATACAGAGTTTTTCTACTATTTCAGCTCTACTGACTAGACTCGCTCAAAAAAATGTGGTATTTCACTAGTTCGGTGAGTGTAAGGAAAGCTTCTAAAAGCTAAAGTTATTGTTGACTACAACTCTTATTTTAACATTGTCGGAGGAGGGTGTTGATTTCACCATTTATTGTGATGCTTCGGGAGTGGGATTAGGTGGTGTGTTAATGCAAAAAGGAAAAGTTATTACTTATGCATCTAGACAGTTGAAGGTCTATGAGAAAAACTACCCCACTCATGATTTGGAGTTGGTTGCAGTTGTATTTATGTCAAAGTAGTAGCATCACTATCTATATGGAGTTTATGGTGAGATTTTTACTGACCATCACAATCTACAATATATCTTCAATCAGCGGGATCTAAATCTAAGGTAGAGAAGGTAGATTGAGCTTCTAGAAGACTATGATTTGACTATTCTCTATCATTTTGGGAAGGTCAATATATGTGGTTGATGTATTGAGTAGGAAGACTTCTAGCATGGGGAGTCTAACAACTATTCAGGTTGAGGAGCGACCGTTGGCTAGAGATGTTCAGAGATTGACCAATGGGTTAGTGAGATAACAAATTTTGGATCAGGGTGAAATATTTGCTTTTATTGAGACTCACTCATGTTTAATGGATCATTTTCGCGAGAGACAACTTGAGGATAAGAAGTTGTGTATTATTCAGGATATAAAGTGACTAGAGGTGAAGCTAGAGAAACAGTGCTTGATTTTGATAGTGTTTTGAGGATTGAGAGTCATATCTGTGTGCATAAGGTAGGCGATTTGATCAGATTGATACTTGAGGAGGCTCGTTGTGCTAGATATTCTATTTATTCAGGGGTAGCAAAGATGTATCATGATATGAGTCAACATTATTGGTGGTTCAATATAAAGAGAGATATATTAGAGTTTATGGTCTGGTGCTTGACATGTCAGCAGGTCAAGTGTGAACACTTGAGATCAGGTGGAGAGCTTCTGAGGATGCCCATTCTCGAGTGAAAGTGGGAATGCATTGCCATGGATTTTGAAGTTGGCTTACCTCCTATAATTTGGGGTTTTAATTTCATTTGGATAGTGGTGGATCAATTGACCAAGTCCACCCATTTTTATTCCGATCAAAGTGAAGAATATAGTTGAGAGAATGCCCAACTTTATATCAGTCAAATTGTGAGACTTCACGGAGTGCTAGTATCCATTGTATTGGATCATGGGATGTTGTTTACTTCGGATTTTTGGAGGGTTTTACAACATGGTTTGGGTACCCATTTGGATATGAGTACAACTTTTCACCCCAGACTGATGTCCAGTCCAAGAGGACCATTCAAGTGTTAAAGGATATACTACGGGCATGTGTCATTGATTTTGGTGCAAGATGGGATCAATACTTGTCTTTGGCGAAATTTGCCTACAACAACAGTTATCGTTCCAACATTCAGATGGTTCCCTTTGAGGCCTTGCATGGTCAGAGATGTAGATCGCCCATTGGATAGTTTGACTTAGTAATGATGATGAGCATAGGTGTTGATATGTTGAGAGATGATCTAAAGTAGGTGCAGTTGATTCAAAGTAGGTTGGTGACAATCCAGAGTTGCCAAAAGAGCTATGCTAATAAACGGGTTCGACCTTTGGAATTCATGATTGGTGAAATGATTTGGTTGAAGGTCTTATCTTTGAAGGGTGTTATGAGATTCGGAAAGAAGGACAAGCTCAGTCTAAGGTTCATTGGTCCTTTTGAGATCATTGATAGAGTAGGAAAGGTGGATTTAAGACTTGCCTTGCCACCCAAACTATCTTTAGTCTATCCTATATTCCATATTTCGATGTTGCAGTATTACATTTCGGATGAGTCTCATGTTATTTCTACGGATTCAGCTAAATTGAGCTCAGATTTGACTTATGAGGAGCAACCAGAGGTCATTTTGGGCAAGTAGGTGAGGAGGTTAAGTACTAAGGAGATCACTTCAGTAAAGGTCCAGTGAGTTCATAGTCCCAGAGTGAGGTTACTTAGGAGATAGAGTCAGATATGTGTGCCCAATATCCTCAGCTTTTTGAGCCTTCAGGTATTTTCTTATCTTATGTTTGAGGACGAACATTATTTTTAGTAGTGGATGATGTAATGATCTCGAAGGTCATTTTTGAAATTCTTGATAGAATTACCATTTTTCCCTATCCAAAAATTGCCTTGGATCATTTTTGGATGAGTCTAAAAGTTAATTTTTTGAAAATCTTGTAAAAAGTTAGAGTTTTCCTAAAGAAGGAGTTTTTTAAGGCTTAAAGTTGGAAATTTTAAGTTTTGTGGTCATTTGAATTTCAAGTGTCAAAATTTGATTCCATCGATTCCCTTAGTTTTGAAATGCCGAACATAGTCTAGAAGAATTTGCAGAACTTAATTCGGAGTTAAAATGAAGATTTTAAACTCAAAATTACATTTTTAGTTGATTTTGTATCATAGATTTGACTTTGGTCAACATTTGAAGGTCGGGAGCTCAAATCAAAATTGCATTAGTTTTAGTTGTTTCGAGTGGTGAAAAACACTAGAAATGTCTTCGTTGTAATTTTTAGAGCTTTCAAAATTATTTGGAGTATTTGAGTCCTAAACTAATTTAAATAATCTTTCTCGAATTCTGGGCCAAGGAGGTTCTGAATTCGAACTCTGACAGTTCCATTGTGTTTGGAACATCATTTCTACTAAGGTTTCATGTTTGATTTGTGTTCATGGGGTTTCAAATGAATCTCGAGGGTTCATTTCTTAATTTTCTATGTTGTGTGAGGTTGCTGATGTGAACAGTTCTGGTGCTGCCCACTTTGTACTTCGCGTTCGCGGAGCCTCCCTTCGCGTTCGCAGAGCACTGTGAGGGTGACCTCCACGTTCGCAAATGGAATCCCCACGTCCATGGAGGTTTGGGAGGTTATTACTCCACGTTTGTGGATCTTCATCCGTGTTCGCGGAGTACATATTTTGCCTGAACATTGTTAAGTTTTAAATGACGGGTTTAATTAATTTTTCACAATTTTAACACTTCAAGTTTCATCTTCAAGAGATTCTTCAAGGTTTTTCAAGGCAAATCGATTGGGTAACTATTTTCTAACCTATTTTATTGATTTTCATTGATTAAATTGTGTTTTTAACTTATAATATGGGATATTAATTGGAGAATTTGGGGATTTTTTGGACTATGATTCCTAATACTAAATTGATGATTTCTACCTTATGTTAACTTTATTTTTTAAACAGTTTTTACCGTTGAACTCCTTATTACTTAGGGAACATTTTGATGTATTAATTTTCAGATTCTGGCTATTTTTCTAACATGAGATTAGTGTCATTAAATTCGTTATATGATTGTGATGTTATATTTGAATAGATTTTTGTGATTTGGAGTACCATAGAACGGGAAAAGCTTTGAATTTGACTTGATTTAAGACTTTTTCCAAGACAGGTGGACTTCTAACCTTTTGTTAAGTATGAATGAACCTTGTATTCTCCTATATGTATGGAATTGAGTACTTTGGGGTAGAATTGTATCATTAAGTATGAATGAACCTTGTATTCTTCTATATGTATGGAATTGAGTACTTCGGGGTAGAATTATATCATTATAGGCTTGATCATGAGATTTCGGATTGAATAATTGTTCACATGATGATATATTGTGTTAGGATCAAACACTTATCATTATGTCAAAAGCTGCTCATGGGAATCAAATCCATGATCTTTGCTCTGATACCACTTGTTAGGATCAAACGCTTATCATTATGCCAAAAGTTATAACTGATAACAAAGGTGCAACTTTATTTCTTAACCAAGTTCACCACACAAGCGTCATGTTCGATCTTGACTCTGACCCGACCACCTCAGTCCCCTCATGGGCCTTGTCATAGAAAGGGTCGCGTTGGGTAACATCTTGTCTATGGCAAGACCTATGTATATATATACACCATCATATCTAATTAAAGTAATATGATTTTGAATTTTGACTTTGATATCTAAGTTTATGATCAAAATTAAATTATTTAACCCTCAAAATTAAAATTTTGCCACATAAATTAGGAGAAAATTATATTTTTATTAAACATAAAAGTTCAAATTAAAATGACCAATAAAGAAATTACATGTTAATTATCATAAAAGTAACTTTATGTCTTTTATCATGTAAATAGATGGATGTAGACACGTGGTAGCAAATAGCATCCAAATAATATTTTTTAACTTTTAGAAGTCAAATACTAGTCAATAGTCATTTTCTAAACCAACTTAAAGTCATTTCTACACCAACTTTCTCTACAAAGGAGAAACTTCCCCCAAAATCAAGAAATCAATTGTGTTCTTCATCTTCCTTAAACCAAAACACACTAAAGCTCTTAACTTTCATGGCATAATCAACAATGGATGAAAACAAAAAGGAAAGAGTATTTTGAGACCAACAAAAAATCACTACCAAAAAATTACAAAAAGCGACGGACTGCGTCTCACAGAAAAGTGATGGACTGCGTCTCAGTCTGTTGCTTTAGTGTTATTTTAAAAAAAAATAATTTTTTAATTAAAAACGACGAATAGTGTCAACACGTCTATCACAAATTTTGACAATTTTTTAATTTAATTTATATTTTTTTAAATACACAGTGACGCAGTTCATCGCAAATCGTAATTTTTTTTTCAAATTTTTAAAAATTGTGACGGACTAAATGATACCGTCCATCGCAATTTTTTTTTTAATTTTTTATTTAAAAAACAGCGACGAAAGATTCGTCGCTTTTCGATCAACAATCAAACCCATTTAATGAAAAGCGACGGACAAAGTGACGTCGTCCATCGCTCCTCGACCTATATATACCCTAACCCGCCCCATTTTTCTTTCTAACTATAAAAATTTTTCCCATTCTCTCTCTACAAACCCTAGCCACTCCCTCACCCCCTCTCGGCCAAGCTTCTTACCCAACCCCGTTTTTCGCCATCACTTCGTCGTCGGACCTCCGCCCCAACCCATCAAGTTAAGGTATTAATTTTTTTTTTGGCTCATTTTTAGTGTATTTTTTAGTTATATTTTTGTTCTTTAGAAATTATGAATTTTGTGACTTATTAACTACTTTATTTCACTTATCTTGCTGATATTATGATATTATTCAAGTTATTTTGGTTTGTTCATTGTGAATATGTGAATGAATTTATTGTTTTGTGTTTATGTGTATACTTTAAATTTTAATTTTTGAAATTAGATTTGAATTTAGTTTTTGAAATTAAATTTTTTTTAAAAAAGGTTTAAAAATAAAATAAAATAGAAAAGCGACAGACAAAGTGATCCTGTCCGTCGCTTTCCTGGAATTTTTTTAAAAACAAATCCAGAAAAGTGACTGACCGGATCACTTTGTCCATCGCTTTTTTTATTTTTTTTAATTTGCGACGTAGCCCGTCGCAAATTTTAAATAATTAAAAAAATAAAAACAAATCGACCCTATTCATCACATTCATGATTTTTTTAAAAAAATTACGACGTCATCCGTCACTTTTTTGTCACACTGTCCCTCACTTTTAAAAAAGCGACGAGCAAAAAAGCGACGTTTGTGACTGCATCGCTTTTCCTAAAAAAAGTGACGCAGTCCATCGCTTTTTTCCATCGTTTTTTGACAGTTTTTTAGTAGTGAATATTGGATCTAATTTTGATGACAAACTTTTATGGAACCATGTTAAGGTTCTCATGGTTGCTCCTAATGGTGGAGGAAATAGAGTATGGTCATGTAACTTTTGCAATAAAAAAGTTACGGGTTCATACTCTAAAGTTAAAGTGCATCTTCTAAAACTTTCCGGTCAAGGAGTTGCAATATGTAAAGAAATAAGCCATGAAGTATGTGCAACATTGAAGATGGAGAATGAAGAAGTTGAAAAGAAAAAAATTAAGAATACAACTGGATGCAAGGAAAAAGTCAAATTATATATCTTTATCAGAAGGTTCGGATTTATAACAATCGAAAACGAGAAAAGGTTCCACTAGTGGAACATTGAAGAAGTCTTTTGGTGTTGCCAATAGAAATACTACCGACAAGTTGGCGACTTGAATGTTTTATGCATCAGGTTTATCGTTTAATCTTGCTACTTCTCCTTACTTTACTAAATATTCAGATTTTTTGGCGAAAAATCATATACCGGGCTATATTCCACCAATTTATAATAGGTTAAGAACTATTCTTTTGACACAAGAAAAAAATAATATAAATAGAAAACTACAACCTATTAGAGATACGTGAAAAAGAAAAGGATTATCAATTTGTTCTGATGGATGGTCGAATATTAAAAGGCGACCATTAATAAATATAATAGGAGCATCCACTACTAAAAAACTGGTAAAAACGACGGCATAAAAAGCGACGGACTGCATCGCTCAAAGAAGCGACGGACTAAACGATGCAGTCCGTCGCAATTTTATTTAAATTAAAAAAAAATGTCGCTTTTTTTGGTGGTTTTTTCCGTCAAATCTTTTTTATTTAATTTAATTTTTTTAATTATGTAGAGACATTGTCCGTCGCTTCTCTGGAATTTTAAAAAAAAAATTAAAAATTTGCGATGGACTCGACGTCCCTATCCGTCGCTTTTTTTTAATTTAATTTTTTTTTTAAAAAGCGACGGACTGTCTGTCGCTTTCAGTCAACAGTCAAAGTCGTTTAATGAAAAACGACGAACATATAGACGCAATCCGTTGCTTTTTTTAATATATATACCCTTTTTACCTCAAATTCACCCCATTTTTTCCCCTCCCACTCCAAAAACACTCTCTCTCTCTAAACCCTACCAGCCGCTGCCCCACCTCGACCAACTATTTTTCTGTGACTTCCTCCGGCCACCACTTGTCACCAGCCCGCCGCCCACCCATTTAAGGTACTTTTTTTTTGCTCCATTTTAGTGAAATTTTAGTTATATGTTAGTTGTTTACAAATTATTAATTTTATAATTTTATTAATTATGATAAATATCAAGTAATTTTGGGTTGTACATTGTGAATATATGAATGAAATTATTATTTTATTTTTATGTGTATACTTTAAATATTAGTTTTTGAAATTAGATTATGAATTGGATATTTTTGTGTTAGAATTTTAGTGTTTTGAAGTTTAAATGATATTAGTATAGTTAATTTGTATATATATATATCTTGTGAGAATTATTTGTGAATAAAAATTTGAGGATTTGTTAAGTTGGAGTTAAATTTAATTAATTTAGAAGTTAAAGTTGTGAAATTTTTAATTGTAGAATTTTTGTGTTAGAATATTAGTGTTTTAAAGTTTAAATGGTATTAGTGGGTGAAGGAAAGGGCCGAACAAGCCTGTGTAAGTTATTTAACATAACTTTAATATATATATATATATATGTGTGTGTGTGTGTGTGTGTGTGTATGTGTGCGCGCGCATATATAGTATAATTTATTTTGATTATAACTTTTACTTTTACTATATATATATTGAATTTGCATATTTTTTTTATATGCAGCGTGAGTATGAGCGAAAGGTACGTGAGCTTGGAGACTCGGTCCAGCTAACTCCTGATATGTCCAATCAAATTTGGATGGAAAAGGTTGTAGGACGGAGCCATAAGGGCCGAGTTTATGGAATGAGCTCCAGGAATAACATACAGCGACTCCAATCTGGTTTACAAGGTATTGGATCATCACGTCAAGCTGAGACCATTGACGAGATTAACGTAGCTGCCATGACTCAAAAGATTACTGCACTGACAGAAAAATTGGCAGCCGAACGGGAACGACGATTTGCATTTGAAAGAAGGATGACTCAGCAATATGAGGAGGTTCATCGACGAATCAACAACATGGATCATCCGACTACACCACACATACCTGGAGATCAGTCTGATGATAGTTCTGGGAATTTTGTAGAAAATAGTCCCTAGTTCCCTTGCATTTTATTTTTAGACAATTTGAATTTTTTGTTTAACTTTGAAACAATTTAAAAGTTTGACAATTATGATTTTCGTTCCTTTTAGTGTTTAATTGTGCCTATTATTATGTATTTTGCGTGTTTTACTTCTTCATTATTGACTGGTGTTGGCTGTATACATATAATAAATTGAATGAAATTTTCAATGCAGGTGGGCAACAGAAACTGCAGGTTTCTGCTGTAAAAAATGTTGCAAAAATTGCGACGGACAGGGTCCCTTTGTCCATCACTTTCTTGCAATTTTTTTACAAAAAATTACCAGAAAAGCGACGGAAAGTGTCCCCAAGTCCATCGCTTTTTAATTTTTTTTAAAAAAATTTAGAAAAGTGATGGACAGGGTCACTTTGTCCGTCGCTTTTTATTTAAAAAAAAATAATAGCGACTCTGTCCGTCGCAATTGTTTAAAGTCCGTCGCTTTTGTGCATATTTTTTTTTAAAAAAAACAACGTTGTCCGTCGATATTTTTCCACGCTGGCCTTCGCTATTGAAAAAGTGACGAGCAAAAAAGCGATGGAACTAACTATGTCGCTTTTCCTTCGCTTTTCCGAAAAATAGCGACGCAGTCCGTCGCTTTTTTCCTTCATTTTTTGACAGGTTTTTAGTAGTGATCTAGTGGTGGACCAATATTCTTAAAATCGATTAATTCTAGTGAAATTATCAAAGATAGTGAGTATATTGCTAGGTAGTTTGTTGAAGCCATAGAAATGTTGGTCTGAAAAATGTAGTTCAAGTTATCACCGATAATGCCAGAAATATGAAACTTGTTGTTTTAATTATTGAAAAAAAATCACACATACTTTGAACACCGTGTGTTGTGCATTGTTTAAATCTTGCTTTGAAAAACATGTGTCAACCTTCGGAGAAATCACCTCATTTCTCAAGTTGTGAATGGATATTAAAATTAATTGGTAAAGTGAGTAGTTTAAAATTTTTTGTGGTGAATCATGACATGGCTCATGCCATTTTTCAAAAGCATTCGGAACTATCTTTATTAAAACTTGTCAAAATAAGATTTTCTTCTCATATTATCATGTCTTCTCGTATCCGTAAAGTGAAATCGTCATTAAAAAAAATGATAATGGATGACGAATGGAAGAATTACAAGGGAGATAAAGTACTTGAGGGAAAGGCACGTGAAATAATATCTCTTGTGATGGATGATGAATGGTGGGATTGAGTTGAATATTTTTTAAAATGTACAGAACCGATAATATCTATGCTTAGAAAAGCCGACCTTGGTTACCCACAATTGCACCTTATTTATGACATGCGGGATACGATGATTGAAAAAGTGAAGGTGATTGTGTTTGAGCATGAGGAAAAAGATCTTATAAATGGCCAATCAAATTTTTTTTTGATAACATTCAAGAAATTCTTGTGGCTAGGTGGAATAAGAGTAATACTCTATTACATTGTATGACATATTCCTTGGTTCTCAAATACTACCATGAATCATAGCTTCAAGGTGAAAATAATAGGATAAGAAGACTTGCTTCTAATGAAGATAAAGAGATTTCTTTGAATAGAATCAAATGCTTTCAAAGATATTTCAAAGATCCAAATGATCTAAAGCAAGCTTCTTTGGAGTACGACACATTTTGTAGTGGGAATGGTCACTTTAGTGAGCCTCATGTGATTGATGCCATGGGGGTATGAAGAGCCTCTATGTTGGTGGACTAATTATGGTGTAAATGTTTCACTTTTACAAAGTTTGACTACAAATTGCTTTCCCAACCGGCCTCTTCGTCTTGTTGTGAAAGGAATCGAAACATTTTTTCATTGATTCATAGCATCAAGAGAAACAAGTTGGCTACTTCAAGGGCCGAAGATTTAGTTTTTGTGCATTATAATCTTCAATTGCTTTCTTGGAGAAAAGAAAAATACACAAGTGGTCCAAGCAAATATTGGGATTTAGGTAACTTTTTTATATTTCTGGAGTAATTTTTTTAGTATGATAAGTTTCACAATATTCTAATTTTATTTGGTATTGCTTTAGGTGGAGACCATTTCAATGTTGATGAAAGTATCAATGATTTAGTTGAATTGTCAATTGACGAACCTCAACTTGAAGGAGTCTTTTTTGAAAATGAAGTTAATGATTTGAAGAAAAAGACATTGAAGAAATTGAGGAAGATGGCTTTTGAATTGGATCATTGAATGTACATGTAGTATTGTAGATGCTTCAAGCATAACTTATTATGTACTATTTTTTGGTCTATAAACATTGGAACATAGAATTTATGTATAATTTTTTGTGATCATTTGACTATCTTAATTTGAATAGCTAATTATATAAAATTAGTGACGCATGATTCTCTTGACTTTTGTAGTTTTGTTTGTCTATTTCATTCTAACTTGGGTAACTTCTACTTTCAAAAGAGTAAAGATTAAAGGTATGTTTCATTTGATATTTTGATTTATATCTATGACCCTAATCTCTTATTTAAATTTTATTTATTATATTTTGATGAGTTTATAAATTTTAATACTTTGTTATCGAAGTTTCAGAAAAATGGATGAATCATGCCTTTTTGGAGAGGTCAACATGCTTACGGTATGCTTATATATTGAATTACTGTTACTACACTTTACAAAATTACATGTAAGTTTTTCACTATGTCTCATATTTATGTATATTTTTAATTTTTTTGTTGAGTTCCCGCACCCGTATCCGTACCCTCAACACTTAGACAAATTTCAAATGTTTAAGGACTCCATTTACGAGCCGTAATTTCAAGTACGACTTGTAAAATCCCCTCGTAATTTTAACTTTTAGTTTTCAAAAATTTTCAAGTCTTAAGCCCAAACCACAAGGCTTGTCTATGACCCGTAGTTCAAACCATGAGCCGTAGATAAACTCGTACTCTCAACCCAAAATCTTATTTTTCTACAAGACCTTCAGTTTCCAACTTTCTAACATACGGGGTGTTACAAAAGAAATACCACTGGGCCTCCCAGGAGAATATATGTTATCCAAAAAAGGAGGGGACCTTGGATTCAAAAGCCTAAATGATATTTTTCTTGCTTTTTTTGCGAAATGATGGTGGAGACTCAGAACAGGAAAATCTCAATAGGCTATAATGGACTATACTGAGACATTCTCCCCTATAGTTAAAATGACTACTATTAGAACCTTAATTTTCCTGCTGTGAAGAAGGGGTGGAGCATGTATCAACTAGACATAAACAATAACTTTCTACATGGTGATTTATATGAGAAAGTTTACATGGCATTACCACAAGGACTTATGGTGGACAGTAACAAAACAGTTTGCAGACTTAAAAAGTCATTGTATAGGTTGAAACAACTCAGCAGATAATGTTATGATAAGCTAACAAGCAACCTGTGCTCAAAAGGATGATACACACACTCAAATAATGATTACTCATTGTTCTATAAGAAGAAATGTTCTCAGACATTTGTTGCAGTATATGTTGATCATATAATCTTGACTAGTACTGATTTAGAGGAAATCAACCCTCTAAAGGCCTTTTCGTATGATCAGTTCAAGAAAATAGACCTTGAAAAACTACACTATTTTTAGTCTGGAAATACTACACAGGTAGGATGGTGTTCTTATCTCTCAAAGAAAATTCACTACTAATCTCCTGAAGGAGTTTAACATTATGAACTACAAATCCACAACATCACCCTTGATTGTGCTAAGAAACTCAAAGCTACATACGGTAAGCTGCTGACAAATCTTATTCATTATAGAAAGCTGATTGGAAAACTTAATTTCCTCACAAATACAAGGATGGATATAGCATATAATGTTCAACATCTTCGCCAATTCATGCAGTCACCTAGAGAGCCACATTTAAAGGTAGCTTATCATGTCCTTAGATGCCTAAAACAAGGTCCTATATTAAAAATTTTCATCTCTAACAAGCCTGAGTTTACTATCAGTACCTATTGTAATTTAGACTGGGTAGCTTTCCCTGATTCAAGGAAGTCTATTAGCGGGTACCTGGTTCTTATAGATGACAATCCCATTTGTTGGAAGTCCAAGAAATAAGTCACAGTATCTCTGTCATCTGCTGAGACAGAGTATAGAGCTGTGAGACAAGTGGTGGGAGAACTATTGTGCTTTGCGAGATTACTTGATGAATTGATAGTGTCATGCTCCTTACCCATACAAGTTTTTTTGTGATAGTGAAGCAACAATTCACATTGTTAAGAACGTAGTTTTTTTTATGAAAAAACAAAACATATAGAGATGGATTGTCATTTTGTTAGGGACAAACTTCAACAAGGATTGATTGTACTCTAGTAAATCTCGACAAATTCACAAGTGACAAATATCTTCACCAAAGCATTGATCGGAGTACAAACACGTTATAATTTTGCGCAAGTTGTCTGTGATCACCTCACCTCACCTCCAACTTGAGGGGGGTTGATGAGATTATATGTCATAATAAATCAATTAGTTAGAGTTAGTTACAACTAGTTAGAGGTCAATTAAGTTGTTACACAAATAGGAATCAAGTTAGTTAGGCAATTCCTTTTACATTCCTGTATATATACACACGCATTACTCTATAATTGATTAATTCTTTTCTCTTCAATACAATAGTGCAGTGCATGCAAATTCTTCTCCCTAAGAGATTGCTATTTTGATTTCATCTTTGAACTCAACCTCGATCTATTAATGGAGGAACGAAAGGTCATTTAGAGTTGGTACTCCATATTTCAACAATTTGAAATAAATTAAGACAAAGAACGTATCTTTCGGGAGATTATAAACTTTTTTAGATAATTTTCTTCCATGTAATGGTAGGGCTTGCCTCATCCCCCTTTCAACACTCATTCACCATGATTTAACACGTGTGGACTTTAATAGCACAATATTTACTATATTAAAATATTAATAGTCTCATAACTATTTTATAGAACCATTTTTTTTGTACTTGGACAAATATTCTCCTATTCAGTATTTACATTACACTCTGATAGCACTTTTCCAATTCAACCATTTGATATGTGCAATGATTTCTCATTCTATTGATCTCCCAAAACAGTGAACCTTGTCAAATATCTGAATTGTTTGCATTTAAGTATCACAATCCTTTCCAATTAAGCTCACTACAATTTCACTCTCTTTACACTGCTAAAAATTTAGATGGTCTCTTTGTGATTTGGGGGTTTGGATGCAAGTTGTAGCTTTGGATCACAAAATTTATAATGAAAAGCACAAGACTTTCATAAAATAATATTGTTAATTAGGCTTGGCCACGTGGTATTAATGGAGACATTAAAATTATCTCAACTACTACTTGCCATCCCAAGAACTAAAAACCACAAGAATCAAAATATCTTGTTGTGAGCTAGAGGTTTAGTCCTTTTCAAGATCAGAAGCATCCTTACTATTGGTGATGTATTTAAGATTTTTATTAGAGGATTAAAAAATTAAAAATATAATATCTAAAATTTAAATTTATAATCTCAAAATGAATTTTGAATTTCCTAAATGACTCAACCAATCTCTACTCTTATATAATTTAGAATCTATATATATCGTTAGGGGTGTCAAATGGGCAGGTTGAGTTGAAACTGAGAATGTTAGAATGAATTGAAAAAGAAATTGGATTGGGTTATGACCCGCCCAAGCTTACTTTGGGCTCAAATAAATTGGGCTCAAATGGGCTCAAATTCAGGTTGGGTCATGACCCGCCCAATTTGACCCGCTCTATCACAATAATTCTAACATAATATATTTTTTTTAATAATCACAGTTTAAATTTCAACTCAAAATATAACAATAAAAAATTATAAATTGATAGATAAATGATAGAAAATATAAAATAGATAGAAAACATACATTACATCAATGCAAGTAAAGAGCCTTAGAGCGGGTTGAAATTGAAGATTAAATTGGGCTCAATTGAAGATTCTTTTGATATGGGTTAAGGCTTGAACGAGTTGAGATTGAACCCAATTAAAATTATCTTAAGCCCAACCCATAAAATTTTGGACGAGTTGAACGGATTACCTATATTTGGGCTCATTTTGACACCCTTATATATTGTATTTGTCAAGAGGGTTCGAGTAAATATCCCTCCGCACCTACTTACTACTTTAGTTATGTTGGCCGTGTCCAGTGAGATACTTAATATTCCCTCTGTCCATCTTTACTTGGCCCCTATACTATTTTAGGATGTCCAACAATACTTATCTAGTTTATGAAATCAAGAGATAATTTTATACTTACTTCCCAATTTACCCTTATCATTAATTATAATTATTTCTCTATTACATTTTTCAATACATTGCATTAATTATATTCAAAGGATGATTTGGTAAAATTATCCCTATCATTTACTACTTCTTAATCCCTGTGCCAAGTCAATAGGGGCCAAGTAAAGTTGGACGGAGGTAGTAATTAATTATTACTTATAACACTAATTCCTAGCATTTTAAGGACAGGGTCCACGTGACCAATATAATTAACCATATAAACTGTTCTTTTGTTGTTGTAGGAACCATTAAAGCATCATCATTTAATTTAATTTAATGGAGCATCTTTGTTATAGTACATTATTTGTTTAATTGATAGGTTTGCTATAAAATATACGCCTAAATGTTCGTATTATATGGTATTTTTAGATATCTAATTAAAAGTGAAAAGATGTATGCACTAAAT
This sequence comes from Solanum aculeatissimum, assembly GCA_038996855.1. Taxonomy (NCBI): domain Eukaryota; kingdom Viridiplantae; phylum Streptophyta; class Magnoliopsida; order Solanales; family Solanaceae; genus Solanum; species Solanum aculeatissimum. The sequence continues at coordinate 2,245 of JBCEWC010008369.1, read as the reverse complement.
TAACTTTGATTAAATATTTTCAATTTAATATGATTCTTATTTATGTAAAAGTTAAAATCACATATAATATGGAACAGAGAGTAGTATTTATGTAGGATAATTTACACCGAGTGACACATTACTTAAAATAATTATAAAAAAAAAGTTTTCGTTGTATAGACATGTATAGTCAATGTATATTTGTGTATTATAATTAGTGTATATATAGTATATAGCTCATGTATAAGTAATATACATTGTATAGTAGTGTATACTTTCTATAACAAATAGATAGATTAGCCAATTAATTACTAGTACTCGTCTCCATGGTGAATACAAGAACCAATACTCTTGAAGATTATTAGGTGTTGATACACATACAACATATTCATACTCCCTCTCTTCATTTTTACTTGTACTATTTCACTTTTCGAGGTCAACTTGACTAAACTTTAAAATTAAATTAAAGTAGCTAAATTTAATATTTAAATATAAAATTTAGATGGTTGAAGATAATACGAAAAATGTTATAAGTTGCAATCTTTCTCATATTAATATGATGAAAAAATACATTTTAAAATGTTGGTCAAATTTCATATAATTTGACTTCGATAAGTGAAATAGTGACAAGCAAAGGTGAACGAAAGGAGTATTAGGTATAATCTTCCAGATTGAAGAACATTGACAATCCACTAAGCTCCATCTTCAAGTACCATTATAGACTATGCTTATCTTGGATTACATGTTAGCCAGATTGTCCTTCTATCTCTATATATCTAATGCAAGGAGCCCACATGGACATGGCTAGATCACTAGTTAGTTAATTACTCCTCTTTGACCCCAATTTATACGACAGTAATTATTTTATTACATTAACTAGTTGCTTTTTTGGTCTCAATTTATACGATATTGTTTGATTAGACATAAGTTTAAGTAAAAAGACAGTTTTTTGAATTTTTTAATCTAAACACGCTACACCAAAAATGATCTTTAACAATAATTAATTAACGACAATAACTCAATTGCAGCCAAATATTTTTTTTTTAGAGGCAACTACTAGTGACAATTTTATTTTAGCATAGTTTATAAATGTCTCTAAAGCCTGTAGTGACATTAGATCCAATGATAATTAACTAATGTTGGTAAAGGGCGTCAATGCTCTTTGTTAATGTTAATGTGCACATCTATTGCCGTTAAAAGTTATTTTTGTTAATTAAGTGCCAAGCCTTGATATTTGTGTGATCATAAGTATCTCATGAGGGTACATTGATAATGTTTAATTTCTAAATATATATATATATATATATATATAAATGTGTTATTCTCTTTTAAACAAATTAAAAAGAAAATATGTTATTCTCTTTTAAATAAACAAAAAAGAAAAGATATTATTTTCTTTAAACAAACTAAAAAGGAATGTGAGACATAAATTGAGACCAGGATTTCTAACAAAATAGCAAAAACAAAATTAAAAAAAAACTCACATTTTCCATCTATAAATTTTCACTCACTTGTTCATTTCCTACACTAAGTAACCTCGTAGCTCTAGCCAAACACACACACAATTAACACCTTTTCACAAAATAAGAAAAATGGCTAAGGCTATTGCATCATCCATTTCTCTTCTATTCATCACTTTGAACCTTCTCTTCTTCACAATGGTTACTTCAACTTCCATCCCATGTCCACCAAAGACTCAACACAAGAACCCCCCATCATCAATATCCAAGGGTTACCATAAATGCCCAAAGAACACACTAAAATTAAAGGTGTGTGCCAATTTATTGAATGACTTGGTGCATGTTGTTATTGGAAGCCCATTATTGTCATCAAAGAGTTCATGTTGCTCTCTTATTGAGAATCTAGCTGATGTTGATGCTGCTGTTTGTCTTTGCACTGCCATTAAAGCTAATGTATTGGGAACTCACATTGATGTTGCTCTTTCACTCAGCTTGTTGCTCAACAATTGTGGAAAGACTGCACCAAAAGGTTTTCAATGCGCGTAAATAATTGAACCATTTCTATGTCTTTGTTCGTTGTCTAGAACTTCTTTTTCCGTTTGATTTAAGTTATGTATACTGAAAGTGTAAAGAATTTTCACACTATCAGTATTAATGTGTGCGAGTGTGTGTAAGCATGATTGTTTATTTTCTATATACTAGTTTCTGGGAACGTGCGTTGTACGTTTATCCACTAATCAATATTCTATAATGAAAAAATATTAATTTTATCATTTAAATTTTGTTAATAAAAAACTATGACAATG
>JBCEWC010008368.1:0-20074 GCA_038996855.1 Solanum aculeatissimum | reverse complement strand
AAACAATCTACAATATCAAACTTAATCAAGTCTTCTTCCCCAAATTCTACAATCTAGCTTCAATGGAGGTCAAGAGATCCTTAAGATTGTAAGAGAGAGTGTGGGAGAGTTCTAATAGATGAATGAGGGTTTAGGAGATGATTTAGGGGTTTAGGATACCTTAAGGGACCAAAAGGGGGCTTAGGGAATCATTGAATCACAAAAATATCATTAATAAACCAGAACTTTTCACTGCACACTACACTCAAATGGAACCTACAGTGGCGTCAAATGGTCACACGGACCGTTTACCATGCCGTCAAAAAGTACTTAGCCAAATGTTTCCACGAAACTCTCGGAGGACATTTTGTTACATTTAACGGACCTCCAAATGGCCCGTTCAACTTGTGACGCCCCGTGACACCCTCCGTCTGACCTCCCTTAACTCAAACAAATAATAGCCAAGCCATGTCTTAGCCACTGCCTCACTTAACGAGGCAGTGAACGGACCGTTAAAGCTCAAACGGTTCGTTTGAGGGACCATTGGCCTACACTTGGCTTAGGGGTGGTTCCATACCACCCCAAGCTCTCTATGACATCCCACAGAAGCCTAGATGGACCGTGCAAAGTTTCACGGTCCGTGCAAATTTCCTTGGCAAGATTTCTGAGCCTATCTCCAATGGCTTCCGAATTTTAGACAGTCTCACTGTTTGGGCCATATCTCCCTTATCCGATATCCAAATTGAGTGAAACCATTTTTGTTGAAAAGATAACTCAAAGAGCTTTAATGTAATATGTGGTATCCTATATGGTTCATCCCACATCAAAAGTCATGACTATTTGAAGTTGACTGTCAAAACTATCCCTCTAGGCCACTTTCTAGCCCAATTTGTATTCGGCCACTTAAACTCAACCCGTGGCTACCAAAACTCAACCATGGATTGTAGTACATCATAGAATTCCAACCATAAGTATATTTTGAAAATTTTCGGGTTGTTACATACAGGGACACGGGTCATAGAGCAGGAGCTCTTAGTTGTAGTAATGCAATTGAAAATTTTGTGCATATCTTCTAGGCATAAGATTTGTTGTCCATACTGACCATGCAACACTTCGCTATCTTATGGAGAAAAAAGATGTTAAACTAAGGCTTATTAGATGGGTCTTGCTGCTGCAAGAATCTGATTTCAAGGTGAAAGATAGGAAGGGTTGCAAGAATCAGGTGTTTGACCATCTATCAAAACTTAAACCATCATGTTCTAATGTTGAGGATGAGGAAATCTCTAATAAGTTTCCTGATAAGGTAGTGATGAGAATAGCTACAGTTGCTACCCCTTGGTATGTTGATATGGAAAACTATTTGGTTTGTGGAATTATATTATACTTTCCTAACTCCCATCAAAGGAGGAAGTTTTTGCATGATCTGAAGAAGTATTACTAGGATGAGCCCTATATTTTCAAATAATGCACAAATAACAAGCTTTGAAAATGTGTACTAGAGTATACAATGGAGGCGATTTTAGAGAAATGTCATTCATCAGCAGTAGAGGGTCATCATGGAGGAATAAGGACTACTTCTAAGGTGCTCCAAAGTGGTTACTATTGGCCAACACTCCATAAGGATGCTCATGAGTTAGCTAGGGCATGCCGAAAGTGCCAACTACAGGGGGATATTTCTATAAGACAAGAATTCCCATTAACCCTAATTCTAGAATTAGAAGTGTTTGATGTATGGGGGATAGATTTTATGGGACTTTGCACAAGCTTCTTTGGCAACAAATATATCTTGTTAGTTGTTGACTATGTCTCAAAATGGGTTGAAGAAATGGCATTACCAACTAAAGATGGCAAGGGGTAGTGTAATTTTTTAATAAAAATATCCTTACTTGATTTGGTACACCCCGAGCCATCATTACAGATGGTGGATCCCATTTCTGCAACAAGATGTTTGGGTCATTGTTAAGCAAGTACGGGATTAATCACAAGGTAACAACTCTCTATCACCCACAAGCCAGTAGGCAAGCGGAGGTGTCTAATAGGGAGATCAAGATGATCCTTACAAAGACTCTGAATGGAAATCGGAGCAATTGGGCAACAAGTTGGATGATGTATTATGAGCCTACCAGACAACATACAAATCCCCTATAGGTATGTCACCTTTATCAGTTGGTTTTTGGCAAACCATGCTATTTGCCTGTGGAGTTAGAATATCGAGCATTGTGGGCTTTGAAAAGGCTAAATTTCAAGCATAATGAAGCTCTACAAGCTCGAATGACCCAACTCCATATACTAGATGAGTTCAGGTTAAATATTTATGAACGTCCAGCCATCTATAAGGAAAAAAGGAAGAGGTGGCATGATCTATAGATTTTGAAAAGAGAGTTTGCTGAAAGGGATTTGGTAATGCTCTATAACTCGAGGATGCATTTGTTTCCCAGAAGGCTCAAGTCAAAGTGGTTTAGACCTTTCAAGCTTATGAAAGTACTTGTTAATGGTGTGGTAGAAGTTGAAAACCATAAAGGAAAAATTCAATATGAATGGTCAGAGGCTAAAAACAATACTATGGCAAATCACCGGAGGTCTGAGTAGTTAATGTCATGTACGTGAATGAGCTTTAACTTATAACGGACATTGTCATGCTGCAACGTAAACTCAGACACTTCTTGGGAGGCAACCCAAGTGTTAGTGGATTTATAATAACATGTGTTGATGGTTGTAGGTATGTGTGTTGAGAAATGAGATACAGGGAAGAAAGGTAATGCCATGCTAAAAATTGACGGAACGCCGACTGAATTCTGCAACCCCGGTTTTGACTGCTTTTTGGGTTATTCAATGACACTGGAGTTGTTGTTAAATTCGTAGATCCTAGGTTCAAGTCAGTGTATCTCCGAACAAATGGGGTGACAACCTATTTGGCCACCTTCTGGCTCATTAACAAGATCCCTTAGTCGCTGTCAAATTACGTGATCTCCATAAAAATTTGGCATATCATCGAATTAAAAGGGGGAACTCAAAATTTACTGCACTTTGCGACCCCTGAAGATCCCTAGGTTTCTATAAAATTTGGTGAGCTCAATTATAATTCAGCATGGAGCTGAATGAAGAAGGCGATGTCAAATTTGACTGTACTTTGAGGGCAAATGATAGGGTAAGTCACGCTGCTAACTTGTCATATCACCAAATTTATTTGGTGATAATAAGTTATTTCACTTCTTAGGTCCATGGATTAAGCTTCAAAGTAAGGTAAGAAAATGCAATCTTAGGCACAATCGGCACATCGCTGAGTGCGCTTTGGAAAAGTGAAACATGATGCGGAAGACAAAGCATCTTTGCCTTTTCCCTTAAATGCTCATTAACTTTCTTTACTTTTCATCTCCCTATATTTCTTCCTTCTAGCACACACCATCCGCACTCTCCACTTTCCACTCTAGTTTATTTTCTTTCTTCCTTTCACCGGGATTGATGCGCATCACTTCACCACCATATTATTTTTCACTTCCATTGTTAACATATAGAGCTTCAAGTATGTGATTTCATTTTTATTAAACTTGGTTCTACCATGAAAATGGGTTTAAGGGGTACAACGGTGTGATGCTTGATGTGGATACGTTGTTTTTGTTCATAATTTATGCCTTTAAATGTTTTGATTGTATAAATGTGACTAATGAGTTTATGTTGCCTCTGATTATTGACCTCTACAAATTGGAAAATGCTTTTGACTTTACTGGTGGTGGCTTGCTTTGTGAATCTATGGGTGAAGTTTGAGTAAGCCTTGTTTTGGATTGAATGACTTGAACTTTCCCTATGATGGATTGGATGATGTCATTCTTAAGGATAAGTCATCGCTTAACTAAAATTATGCCAATGAGATGATTGTTTGTTTAGGTTTTGGCCTGTGTTGTGAAACTACTTGGTTTTTTTTCTATAATTTGAAATTTTTTTGAGGAGTTTGAGATGCTTAGCTATCGATTTGCGTCAAAAGTGGTCAATTTGACCGTTGAAGACGACACAACGATACACTGACTAACATGCACATCACCTTTAATTGCATCCTTTTAAATGTTATTTCTGCTATATTTGGCGATGGACATTTAGTCAGCCAAACTAATTGGGAAAATTGTCGATCAATCTTAAGTATCACCGAATGTGACAGTTCCTTACCCTCTGTATGCTGCTAAATTCGGTGAAGGATATTTTAACCGCCGAACTGGTTGAGCAGGCTAAATGACCTCAAATGCCATGAAGTCTTTGCTGAACTTTTCACCTATTGTTTTTCCTCATATTGTTTGGCTAGTTTTGCTTGACAAGTCAGAAACAATTGAAAGCTTCAATGATGAAGGGTGTGATGCAATTTGGAAAGAAAATGGGCAATCCCAACTCTAGGTGTATTGTTCCTTTTGAATGCCTTAAATGATGGGCAAAGGTGGCTTATACCCTCAGGTGGCCACCAGAAAATGAGACCTCCATGGCCTGATCAAGCAAAACATACACCATTACCTACTTATAAAGGTTAAGGGTAATCTTTTCAAGAACAAACGTGAGGCTGTGCAGGACCTTGACCAAGAAACGACTGAGAAGGCTAGAGAGAAAAAATTTACAGACTAGTTTGAGGCTAGGAGGGAAAAGAACAAAGCAAACAGAGAGAGAAAGTTTGCCAGGACACAAAGAGTCGTCCCTTCCAGAAGATCCGGGGTGACCTGGCACGAGTAGAGCTCCCTTCAGTCCCAACTTTAGTGCAACATGAAGTGCATCAGAGGGATTCTTAAACTCATCCCTTTATCTTATGTTTATTGTTTTAGTCATTCTACATTGAGGGCAATGTCTCTTTTATAGGGAGGGGTGAGTGTTTTTTATATTCATGTTATCTATTGATGGTTGAAGTGTAGTCAATCTCCCACTTTTTTATCATGTTGGTTTGTAAATAATTTTAATTGGATTATAATAGATTTGTATCTATTTTTCTATTTTTAATTTTCTTCTTTTTGAGTTGAACGGATGAATGATTGCAAATGATGTCCTTTACTGGCAAACCTTGTGTATATATGAAAAGTCATTCAAATGCAAATATCGTGTCTCTAGTCTTTAGCAATTCGAGTATCGATAATCCATATCTTTGATTCGGATGGTGCCGTGGACGAGGAGCATGTACTAACTCACCAATTAGTCCTTATCTTGATAAATCAATCCATGAATGGATTTGATGCATCTTGAGTTAACTATGTGAGTTATTGAGCTTGGATATGCAAAAATCAAAAGTTGTGAGTGTGTTTCCATTATTTGAATGAGAGTCCATTTTACCATTGTGAGAATCAGGAATTTTGTTGAAAGGCATGTTTTGCAACATCTAGAACTTGCCCGGTTTATTTTAAAGAGTGATTTGGTTAATTCTGGATTAGGAAAGGACATTAGACCTTGTTTGGTTCCCTTAGTCCACTTTGACCATATTGACCTCCATTGACAATGAATAGATTCCTTACTGAAACCCTTTTGAGCCTTAATCCTTTCTTTGGCAACTATGAAACCTTGATCCGTATTTGTGAAAGACAATTCTTTTTTGTTCTTTATCAATCCCTCCTTGAGCTTAAAAAGAGTAAAGTGATGGCCAAAGGATAAAGTTTGGGGTGTGGTAGAAAGTGGGAGTGCCTCCCATAAAATAGTCAAGGAAATAAAAAGGAAAAGGAAGAAAGGAGAGGAGCCCTTGAAATGATAAAAATAGGAAAATATTTAAAAAAGTTAAAAACGTAAGCTGAAAAGAATTGCATGGAAAAGAGGACCCTTCAAAAAAATTGAGAAAAATATTGCAAAAAGGGGAGACACCTAGGATGAAAAGATCAAAAGAAAAAGTGGTGTCAATAGGAGATAAAGAGAAATCAGGACAAGAGGATCTGTGAGCATGAATAGAATGTGTAAAGTTCAAGGAGGGAAAAGCCATTATTGTCCATATGCTATCCTACCAAAACTTAACCCTACATTATTGTCTGAACAAAGCCCTAAGGGATCTTAGTCTGGAATGAAATCAAATGAACTCCGATTGAGAATAAGGACAAGCCTATGGGTTGGAGCTTACATGTTATTTCTCAATTGGGAGAGTGAGTGTTGAAGAGATCCTTCGAAAATCAAGTTATACTCTTGTGTGTATAGAATTTTCTTAGGTGTGAGAGAAAATGGTGATGCTTTTAGATAGTGATCAACAACTATATGAGCAACTGTGAGAGTAACCATGTTTTGATTACTCCTTAGTCACCTCTTGAGACTTCAAAATTGTATAAGTGGTTTATAGAAGTTCGAGAGTGGATGACAAAGGTGGAATTGTATGTGTTGCTCCCTGTGGTCCTGTGTGCAAGCTCTAAAATAGATTGATTGATATTTGATTTGCTTGAGGGCAAGCAAAGGCATAATTTGGGGTGTTGTTGAGTCCATATCTCGGACTCATTTTGGGCTTATAATGCAAAGAAATATTGTCCTTAATGTGTCATTTTGTTCCAATTGCTAACTAATCTGGATGTGTTGTGTCAAGAATGGAGCTAAAAGTGCACAAGAGGAAAACACTCAATAATACTTTGAAAAGGAGCAAAAGTACCAAAAAGGCAGATAAAAGTGGCATGCCAACCTAGTCAGCGCATCGCTAATTGCTCGGTGAGACCACCTAAAATCCGAACAACCAAGTCTCAAGTTCTTGTTAGAAGGGTGATCTAAATCAACATCACCAAATAAAGTCGGTGTAACGCCTACTTTCCATGAAAACCGGCTAATGTTACAAAACTAAGGACCCCAAGCTCATGAAAGAAGGGCAATGTAGAAGGAAATTTGGTGTATCACCGAACATGATATGCAAATAACTGAATCATCACCCAATATTGCAGAGATTGAGGATTATAAAAGAATGCATAGGAAAGTTGTCAAGTGCACATTTGGTGCATCGTCGAAGTGCTCGGTGATGGTCGACCTTGACCGTCGAGTTACAATTTAATGTACAAAATTCCATTTATATTGGGAGGCAAATAATTTCCTAATATGCTAATTTTTATATCCATGGTGGTTGCTAGAATCACTGGATGGAATTCCAGACTCCTCAGCTATGGTGGAAGGGTAGCCCTTATCAAGCATGTCCTCCAATCTCTCCCAATTTATCTCTTGGTAGCAGTATATCCTCCCAATACAATCCTAAGGCAAATCCAAGCTCTCAAAACTGACTTCTTTTGGGGCTAGAAGGAGAACAAAAGGAAATATCATTGTTCATCCTGGAAAAATCTTAGTTTCCCCTATAATGAAAAAGGCATTGGAGTGAGACAAATCAAGGATGTTGCCCTTTCTTTTCATTACAAGTATTGGTGGAATTTTCAAGCGAAAGACTCCTTATGGGATGATTTCCTCAAAGCTAAATATTATATATAAAAAAATCAAACCCTGTCTCTAGGAGATGGGATCCAGGGCAATCTTTAGCTTGGAAGCATCTGATGAAAAGCAAACACAACATAGAGAAACATATTTTGTGGACTATCAACTCTGGATCTTTCCTCATCTGGTAGGATAATTACTAGGAATTGTCCCCCTAGTCAATTACAGAAATGGATCACATCCAACAACATGGTACCCTGGATAGTAAGATAGAAAATGGTCGGATGTTATTACATTATCAACCAGCTATAGTACTTCAGGTGTAACCACATCTACAAGGAGGCCAATTACACTGCTGGCTCATTGTTAAAATACAGTAACAAGTGTTTTTCACCTCAACATTTCTTTTCTAGAAAGGACCTTTCTGAAGACACCAAAGCCTTGTTCGATATGGACAAGATTGGGATGCCTAGTTTCATAAGAAAGAAATTGAAAAGGATTAAAGAACCCCCTTGAAGATTTGCTCATATTTTGTAAAGAAGAGGTAGTTTAAAGAATGTTTTCTTGTAAATGGAGAGACTCTCCCTAATTTATGTCTTCCTAGAATTTTTATTTAGAGGATTACTCTCATAGGTGAATAGTTTAGGATTGCTCTCACAGTAATGGAGCTAAGATGGTAACCTTAGTAGATAGGTTATCTTATGCTCCACCTCTATTGAAGGTAAGGTTTATGTCCCCCTCTATTATACTTTTATTTTATGAATGCTAAGGCCTGGGAGTGTTGCTCATCACTTGACCCCCCTCAAGTTTGCTTAAAATTAGAATAATGTACAAAATTCCAAGATTTTGGACAGACTATTTAAGCAATTCTGGAAAAGGACATTGCACAGATTATTCTCTTTAGAATTTCAGATAGAGAGAGAGTGAGATTAGAATACTTAGAACATTCTTGCTCAATAGTACTAGGGAGAGTTTCAAGCTTGTGAAGGCATAAATTTGTAGAGATTAGCTTGTTGAAATTAACTTTTCTCTTTTACTCTTTGTTACCTATGTACTTAGCTACAAATATTGGTATTGAATCTTTAATTTCTAGCATGAGTGGCTAAAATCTCTATATTGGGGGTGTGCAATTGATGTGGGTATTTGATTTCTATTGTTGGGTCTTTGTTATTTTGACTATATTGTTGTTACTTTGAGTGCATTTATGCCCATTACTTAGTTTCATTTATAATCTCAAGGTTGCAAACTTTAGGTTTATTGTAGATCTCTAATTATTGCTTTAATCTGAGTAGATAGAGTGTGGAATGGATATATTAGCTAGAAATCTTTTGGACCCATTACCATCTGAGTGAAATTGCCACAACATGTTAAATGCCATACCCATGGGTTCAATGTCTAAGGTAGTAGGTGGTTTGTTGTGATTTCTTTGGCCAGATATGTCCTAGAGCGATCCACATATGTTATCATAATTAAATCATGCGAAATACCTTTGTGTCATAATTGAACTTAGGTTACTAGTATCCTGGCCTATTCACACATGGTTAACTTAATTAGTCAAATATTTAGACCCAGCTTAGTAGATCTAGTCCCATATTGGCACATCCCCAACATCTCTCTATATATGTTGTTTAGTTTGCTAATTTAGTTATTGATTGCTGAAATTCAATCTTTAATTATTATAACCCCCCCCCCCTCCCATTTAAACCTACAATTTCCAAATTCAATGAAATACTTCACCTCTTGAACCACCATTCCTTGTGGGATTTGACTCTGACTCCAATGTTGGGTAATATATTGATGACAATCATCCCTGCTTCTTTTGAGTGGTAGGATTGAGTGCATCAATTACTTGGGAAGCCAAAAAAGGAAATGATGAAGAAGTACACCCAGCTATTTACAACATAGGATGAGTCGCATTCCAAAATAAATTGGCAGTTATCTTTTTACAGTAACTTAAATTTTTAAATAATTTGGAAGTGTAATTTGTATGTCTTGTTATGAGATAGCTATACGAAGCTTAGTTGTTAGAGTTTTCAAAAGTTGACTTATGGTTTTCAAGGGTAAAAGGTAAACCCTCAAAAATAAAATTTTGGTCGATAGGAATGCAACCAAGGGATTGACTTGATCCATTCGCGGACGAATGTTCTTAAGGGGGGAAGACTGTGAGACCCTATGTTTCTCGTCTTCCATAATGTACATAGTGTGGCATGTTATATAAGACATATATGATTTTTTATAGAACCTAAGGATACTAAGACTGCAAATGAGTGGTAATCAAGGACTTAAAGTTTTAGGTCAAAGGAATTCCTTAAACACATATTAAAGATTAAAGAAATGACCTCTAATACCTCACCTTTTTTGAAAGGGTTTAAATTAAGTTTCACTTTTTGGAAGGGACTAAGAGTGTATAATTTGCTAATAATAAATTTTTAAGAGATATTTTAATATCACAATGGTCATATGTTAAGTTTTGGAGTCAAGAAAGTTGTGAGACAAAGGATGGCCAAAGTTGTCGTAAGCTTTTTAAGAAATCATTTTTAATTTCTGGTCAAATGTCTCAGACCTTATCTCCCAAAATATAAGGATTTAAAGGGTCTATGACCTATTAAATCGAGAGTATAGTTTGTAATGCACCAAATCGCGCATCAAACCGACTTCAGAATAAAAGTTATGACAATTTTACTGTGGCTGTCCAAGCAATAAATCGGGTCGTGGATCGGGTTGGGTCAAGGCCATTTATAAGTTGCCAAATCCGATATTTTAAAGCTCCAAACATTCCATTTCTATTCCACAATAGTGAAGGAACTGAAGAGAGTGCTCCCACAAGGTCCTTGAGCGATTTAGGTACGTTTTTCATGATTTTTACCATTAAAATTCACCCTCGTGCCTAGAAATATGTGTCTTATGCTTTGTAACTATTTTCTCCTCGTATTAGTTATGTTTGAAGTTGTTTTTGGAAGGTAGACTTGTTGGTTATTCTAGGTTTACAACTTATTTTTTAGGTAATAATCTAAGGGATCTTTTGTGATCGTTTTTACAAAGTTCTACGAACGTTTCATTGCATTAAGGCTTGACAAATTTGTCGATTTATGCTCAGTTATGGACTATTTATACGTGTATATAAGTTGTGTATCTATAGTGATTGCAAAGATTGGGACGTAAGGAACAAATTTAGTGAAGAAACTTCGGGCATTTGAACATATGTTGGAAAGGTATGTTAAGGCTAAGATTTTTTCCTCCTTTTATCACGAATATGGGAAAATTCTCAAAACATCAAATGTGATATTTTACTATTATGTTGCTAGAAAGACCTCCCATAAAAGTCATTGGGATTGCAGCTAAATTATTTTCATGATGATATTAGGTTTATTTTATTCGTTCACTTAAATTGAACATTCGATATTTGTATATCAATCTATCTATTTTTCTAACTACATGTCCATGTGTTTGAGGTGTTACTCTTCTTTGTGTGGTGTCATTAAAACTAAAGGTAGATTACGAGAGAAATGTAGTAGTCATAATCAGTCTTCCTTCCACGCTAAGGTTGTATCTAAAGAACTTAAAAAGTAATATGTTGATTTTCAATAATCGTGAATATAATAATCATGTTTAAACTACTAAGGCACTTTTTTTTTAAATACTTTCTTTTACTAATTTGCATGGAACAAAGTACAAGTATTATGTGATGTACCTTTATGAACATTTTCAAAGTTAAGGCTTCATTCTAAATGTTGAGTTACGTTTTCAAACCTATTCGAAATACATATAAGATTCCACGAGTCATATGTATATGTTATGCAGTGATTATGATGTTATGAGAATAAGTGTACCAATGAGCCAAGATTGGATAAATTCTTGCTATAGCCTACTATGAGCATTTAATATTCATATCATACATGGTATGTTATGCATGGACTTCGATCTATAATCGGAGGTAAGGGGCCTATTTGCCCAAATGACTATATATATGTATATTACACAGATGGCCACAGGTTGGCAAATATGATGTCGGTTAGCTACCAAAAAGGACCACCATTTCTAGCATTTGGTTGGGTATGTCATGCATTTATATCTATATATATATATATATTCACGACATGTGATTACTTGAGCATACCATGCATTTTTAATAACTAGGAGGCTGAGTGTTGGCCATGAAGGTTATCTAAGTTTTGGTTACAGGTAGTATCTCTATTACCCTTTTTACTACAACTATCTATGATTTTACTTTCTGCCTTACATACCAGCATATGTTTATACGTATTGACGTCCCATTGCTTGGGGACACTGTATTTTTTTCATGTGTATAGGTTTACGTAGGGATTCTAATCGATCTCTCCAGCAGGATTCTAATTCAGTTGTGAGTTAGTAAGCTCCACCTCTTCCTGAAGCTTTCACAGGATGTCTACTTTTTATCATATAGTTGGGTATGGCCGAGGCACAGTCCCAGCAGTGTTAGTTACACTCTTAGAGACTATTGTGGACATGGAACTTTGAATTGGTTTTTCTACAACTTTTATGTCACAACCCAAGCCTAGGTCCTAGGTGCAATACTGTGAGGAGTCCCCAAACAAGCCTCTTAAGCATACATGGCACATCCTTGGTTTCGCGGAAGCATAATTGAGCAATAAGCTAGTAATAAATAATTTCTAAGGTAAAGCGGGACTTTGGACTCATGCTATGGGTATAGATAGGGGCTTAGGACTTTCTTCACATCATCAGCAACAAACATCAACACATAGAAGGGGAATAGGGATTAAGGGAGCCTTCCATAATACATAAACATAACAAGAGTCAAGCTCGTCACATACATAACCATATCCATATCAAATAACACCTCTACTCGTGAATAGAACGGGGGCCAAGATATCTCCCGGGTTGTTGTCCTCAAATGTAGAGTACTTACCAAAAGTAATCTTCAACCGAATCATCTAGCCACATGGAGGAGGAGCATAAAAAGGAGTTCTAGTCCCTACATGGTTAGATCATTCAGGGAAAAAGTATGTGTTAGTACACTTGAATGTACTAAGTGTGCGGGATGCAATGTGATAAAGAACATAATCCATAATTAAACAATATGCATATTCATAATCAATGGGTATAAGTTCAATATGTCTTAAATGTGCAATGCCTTGGTTAAATAATATGCATGAAGATTCATCAATCGACATAGCATATCATACATAAATGGGAAGGGACCATAGTCATACATGAGAAAATCATTTGAGTTGTTAACCAATGAGTTTATGAATTTAAAACACCATCCGTTGTAATAAACATATTTGGACATAATAAGAAATAACCATTGTAAATCATCATATGAGAACATTTAGGGGACATGGGGGAAATATGAGCATGTATAAGAAAACCATAGGTCAAAGGTGGGATATACCATAAGCCTTTGGGAAGTTTATAAGACATAGTGAGAGAGACCATAACCGACATAAACCATGTGAGCTAATCCATGGAGTCCCGATATTTCTCTTACATCGAAAAAAAGGGGGAAGTCACTTTGTCAGGGTGAACCTCTTAATGCCTAAGTGGATCCACTAAGCCTTATGTGAATTGGGTACTCATCTCTAATTCATGGACTCGGGTACTTACCTAAAACCCTCGGACTCAGCTACTCGCCTCAAGCCCTTATCTTTAGGGTACTCGCCTCTTAGGGATTTGGGTAATTTCCTCTAATCCCTTTACCTATGGTGGAACGTAGTTTTGGGACTTAGGTATTTGCCTCTAGTCCAATGCATTGCTAAGTAGTGCTCTCACAAGAATAGAAAATCAAAAGTCATAGAATTGTATCATTGAAATCATTCCAAATCATGCAGGAGGGCAATTTATCCAAATCCCCAACCCATTAGTATCATAAAGTTAAAGACGTGGGATAGCTCTTTAATCATAATTTGGATGAGATATCCTCCATCATCAAACATGAATTCCTTAACTAGATGGGAGATCCTCTACCATCAAACAATCATTCATTGACTCGATGGGAAATCCTCTACCATCAAATATTCATTCATTGGGGACTTTTCATAAGCCAATCATAAATGTAGAACATCTTATAAGCCTTCATTCCTCATTAAAAACATCATTTAACAATCTTTCATAAACTTTGGAAGAAGTCGCTAACATTCATAATCATGAAATTGCAAGCATATAGCAAACCTTTTCATAATAGACATTCCTTCATATAGCCTGGATTCCAAAATTTGATGGATTCATGCATATAGACTTAAAATAACGAAATTCAAGAGCATAGGACTTAAATACAATAAAACATGACCATTTTGAAACCATACTAACAACCCACTATAATCATAATAAATTTGTAAAATAGATCATCATAAAATTCGCCTCAAAACTCATATTCTTTCATAAACTTTCATACCACATGATTGAACTCTCATTATGTAGAAATCATACTTCAAGTCATATAGTGAAAAGTTATTAATTTAAATTATTCCTAAACAACCCATCATAATCATATATATCATCTTCCAAAACATGGATATGGAAACGTGAAATTCATCTTACATAAACCTCGACTTCATAATTATAGTCATTGCATGCATAGTCTCATAAAAGCTAAACATTTGTCAAAGAGTAGCACATGTATCTCGCTATAATACCTTTACCATCATGGGGCGTTTGAAATATATCTTTGGTCAAAACATGGTGAGTATATATGTATATGCTCAAAACCAAACTAAGGTCAAGGTTAAAGACATGAGGAGAGCAAACAAAACCCATCTTTCAAATCATTCAAGTAGCCCACCTCATCAAGTAAAACATAGTTTGGACTTTTTTAACACTCATGAAATTCCATAAATTTCACACAATTTTTCACTTCATGATAATGTATAAAAATAAACCATCATATAATACATAATAATAACATCATATGCAAGAGTTCATAAAAATATCCATAGCTTGAAAATAGACGAGGGAGAGGAATGGCTGACTTGTGGAGGAAAGGCTTCCACAATCAAAACCAGCATACCTTGATAACTTCATGGCGAGAAAAACCAATTTGGAGATGAAGAAACCAAAACCCTAGCTTGCATTCTCCTTGAAGACTTTGAAGAACTTGGGAGGAGTTTGGTACGTAGAGTATTTTGAGAATGAATTGGAAAGAAAGGAGTGTATTAGGATTGTATAGGGCTGATAAGGATTCCTTTTGGGGACTAAGCAACGTGGCTTTGGCATATAGAACTGGGAAAGGTCGAATTTGCCCCTTATAAAATTCTGTCGGATGGGACCACAAGACCCCGATTATGGGTCGTGGTCTAATCTATAGGCCATAGGTAAGGGTTTCGTCTAATGACATTTTGGACTTTCAAAAGATGCCTCTGATCCCCCAACCAACGATGGGACTTATGACTCATAATTCAATCTACAGGTCGTCTAATGTCTCATAGACCCAACTTTAAAAATTAACATTTTCACTAAGCCTAGCCATCATTCCACGAGTCCCAACTTGTGGCCTGTGGTGGCACTTATAGCCCATAGACCTCCTCATACATAGATGGTCCCATAGACTTGAGTCACTAGAATTCTCACTTAGGACCCCCAAACCAATGTACAACTCGTACGTACATCAACATTGGCCCGTAAGGCCTCTCGCTAACCCACTGATACTAAAATATTTCTAGATTTCATTCCTTAGGCCCTTTCTATACCTCCCAACATATGAGGCCTTACATTTTATTCTCTATCCATAGGTGTGGCATGTATATATATGTTTGTATGCATGTGCCTCTCTTGTTGCAGCCTCATCGATTGACTAGTACTTGATTATTTTTATTTATCTACCTTGGTGTACATAACTTATTGTTGACCAGGTCATGACATAGATGGTCTAGGCTTAGTTTTTCAGATGTTATGTTGCTCGATCTTTGTACCCTAGTCTAGTTAGCTAGCATGATTAGTGGCTTACTCAACCAATGATGATATTAAGTGTTAGTCGCGCCTCCCCTCATTTTGGGGTGTGACAGAGATATTATAATATCTCCTTTTAGAAACATTTATCCTCAAATGAGATATATTAGCTTGAGTACAGTAGAATGGATGTCAAACAACCCAACATAAATGTAATAATGCAACTTAAACATCAAATTCATGAAAATTTCCAACTTATGTAAATATCATTCAAAATTAGTTCCATGAGTATCCATGCACATGTTTTGACATAATAAAGCTTAAATGTAGGAATTTGAAGAATTTGAGCATGAATACTAATTACCTTAGGCTTAAAGGGAAGGAAAGAGATAACAATATCATTTTCATCATGTCTGCTACCGCTTCTCATGTAGTATTTTAAACTTGTTGGTTCCTTCATAGGACTTTAACAAATGCAATTTCCCTTTTTCTCAACTTTTTAACTTGTTGGTCTAGAATTTCAATCGAAATCTCTTTATAAGTTAAATTTTCATCAACACCTACATTTAGCACAATAGAATTTGGATCACCCACACATTTACTTAACAATGACAAGTAGAATACTGGATGAACCAATGTTGACTCCAATGAAAAATCCAACTCATAAACCACCTTACCAATACTTTTTAGAATTCTATATGGGCCCTCATATTGGGACTAAGCTTCCCCTTTTTGCCAAAATAAATCACACCCTTCTTGGGAAAAATCTTTAGGTAGACCTAATAACCAACACCAAATTCAAGTTCCCTTCTTATTAGATTAGGTAAGATTGTTGGTCACTTTGGACATCCTTTAATTTTTCCCTTATAAGTCTCGCCTTCTTCATAGTACCAAACACAAAATCAGGACCTACCAATGCCACTTCACCAACTTCAAACCGCCCCATTGGAGACCTACATCTCCTCTCATACAAAGATTAAAAATGTGTTGACTTTCAATGCTTTAGTGGTAACTATTATTGTATGTAAATTCAGTAAACGCTAGATGATCATGCCAATTGCCCTTGAAATGTAGTACATATGCCCTCAACATATCCTCTAAGGTTTGAATTATTCTCTCGGCTTGTCCATCAATTTAAGGGTGAAAAGTGATGCTTAGCGTAACTTTGGTACCAAGATCCTTTTTAAATAACTTCCATAAATGCGAAGTAAATTGAGTACTGTGATCCAAAATGATAGAAAAAGGAATACCATGAAGTTTTACCAATTCTTGGATATACATCTTTGCATAGTCTTCGGCACTATAAAAAGTCTTAACTTATAAAAAATAGGCTAATTTATTCATTCTATCCACAACTACCCAAATGGAATCATGTTTCCTACGGGTACAAGGCAAATCCAATATAAAGTCCATATTTACATATTCTCACTTCCAAGTAGGAATCTTAATACTTGGGCTAAGCCTTTTGGATGTTCAACCTTCACTTGTTAACAATTTGGACATTTCGATACAAACCTTGCTATGTCCTTCTTCATACTATTCCACTAAAATACTTTCCTTAAGTCTCTATACATCTTGGTGGATCCTGAATATATGGAATATTCAGAGTTATGGGTTCCACTCAATATCATATCCCTTAGTTCATCAACATTTGTAACACATAACCATTCTTACAAATGAAGTACCCTATCTCCCTCTTGGGAGAAAATCTTAACCTTCTTATTAACCACCAACTTTTACAACTTAACTAAGGTTAGATCCATGTCTTGCTTTTCCTCCACATCCGCTATCAATCAAGATTCCAAGCCATTATAGACAATGACACCACCCTCATTGGAGTCACTCAACCTTACACCCAAAGGGGCCAACCAGTGCACATCTTTAATCAACTCCTTCTTGCCATCCTTAACATGAGCAAGACTAGCCATAGACATCCTACTAAGTGCATCGAGCACAATATTTACTTTGATATGATGATACTACACACTTATATCATAGCTCTTTACGAGCTCAAACCATCTCGTTTGCCTAAGGTTCAAGTCCCTTTGGCTAAACACATAGTGCAAGTTTTTGTGCTTGGTGAAAACATCAATGTGCACCCTATAAAGATAGTGATGCCAAATCTTGAAGGAAAATACAACTGTCACTGATTCAAGATCATGAGTTGGATAGTTCTATTCAAGAACATTTAGTTTCCTAGAGGCATATGCGGCAACCTTTCCATGTCGCATCAAGACACAACCCAAACCAACAGATGAGGTATCAGAATAAACAACATATCTATCCAAACCTTCTAGTAATGTCAAAATAAGGGTTGAAATAAGGTGATCCTTCAATGTTTAAAAACTTTTCTCACTCATCCGATAATTGAAACTTCACCTTCTTTTGGGTCAACTTGGTCAAATGTGATGCAATAAAGGAGAATTCCTCTACAAACCTTATACAGTATCGGGCCAAGCCCAAAAATCTTCGATAAAAAAAATAATTGTCTAGGACAATTCTTCACCGCCTTTATTTTTTTGGGTCAACCACGATGCCATCAACAAACACAATGTGACCAATAATGGCCACCTCTCTCAAGCAAAGTTCATACTTGCTAAATCGGGCAAATAGTTGCTTCTTCCTCAAAGCTTGCAATACATTTCTCAAGTGACATATATACTCTTCTTCACTTCGGGAATAAAGTAATATATCATTAATAAATACCACCACAAACATATCTAGGCATTTTTTGAGAACCTGATTCATCAAGTCCATGAATATAGCAAGACCATTAGTCAACCCAAATGACATATCCAAAAATACAAAATGGACATACCTTATTTGAAATACCATTTTGGGAATATCACACTCCCTCACCCTTAATTGGTTATAACCAGACTAAACATCACTTTTAGAGAAGTAACTTGCACCTTGAAGTTGGTCAAACAAATCATCTGCCCTTGGAATAGGATACTTGTTCTTTATGATAACATTATTTAATTGTTGGTAGTCTATACATATTCAGAGTGCATCATCCTTCATTCTAACAAATAATACGGGAGCACCTCATGGTGACATGCTTGGCCTTATAAAACCTTTATTAGGAAGACTTCCAATTGTTCTTTTAAATCCTTAATATCTATCGGGTCCATATGGTAAGGAGCAATTGAGATGGATTGAGTGTCGAGTAGAAAGTCTATATAGAAGTTGATTTCCCTTTCAGAAGGAACACCAAGCAAGTCATTAGGAAAGACATCAAAGAATTCATTTACAATAGGGACCGACTCAAGAATAGGGGCTATGAAATTGATAGCCCTAATCCACACTATATGATAGATACACTCCTTAGAGATTATTTTCTGAGCTTTTAGACAAGAGATGAATCAACCCTTAAACACTGAATCACTACCCTTTCATTCAAGAATCGACTCATTTAGAAATTAAAATTTAATCCTATGGGTTCTACGCATAGGAAGCATATAGCTAATCCATGAAAAGGGTGATATCAAAATTGGTCATGCAAAATTCAATATGATCATATGGGACTATTTTATGTAAGACCGACATAGAACAATTTTTATAGACTCTCTTAGCTGGAATTAGATCATCTAGGGGGTATAAATAGAAAAGGGCTCTAATAATATTTTGGGAGACATATCAAATCTTATAGCAAGGTAAGGAATAACAAAAGATAAACTGGCACACGAATCAAGTAGAGTATATACATCAAAGTCAAAGACCTATAATATACCCGTAACCATATTAGGAGACTCCCCAATATCTTGCCTAACATAAAATACATATAACCTATTATTGAGTTGTCCACCACCTTGTTCGTTGATGATTACCCTCTCTTCCCTTGTTTGGAACACTAGGGAATTTGGAAAGCTTATTCCCCATCTTATCACATCCAAAGAAAGCACCCATACCAACTGAATTTTTTTCTTCATGATTGTTTCCACACTTGGGGGAAGTAGATCCACTAGCATTAGCACCTCCACCTTGGACCTTAGAGTTGGGCACCTTAGCCTTGTCAAATCTTTGGCCAAAACTTGAGGAGACCCTTGGCCTTGAAATATTTGGCCTTGTCAAAAATGGTAAAATTTTGAATTAGAAAATCCACCTTCAAATTGGGACCTCTTAGACTCTCTCACCCTTATTTTTTTGATTTTTTACCTTCTATTTGTTTAATATATGTCATGAGCCTAGAAATGTTCCTCTCCTTAACAAACATAGAGGTTTAACATTCTTTCACCACCAAGTTAGATATTCCCAAAACAAACTTACTCATTAGGGCCCGAAGGTCGGCTACCAAGGAAGGAGCATACTTGAATAACTTAGTGAATTTGAGGCCATACTCCCTTACACTTATACCACCTTGCCTGAGGTTGATAAAATCCATCACCTTTGCCTCCCTCTATTCAAGTGGGAAAAAGCGATCAAGGAGTGCAACTTTAGTAAATTTCCCAACCTATGGGATCCTCATCAACTCATTTTGACTTCCATTAATTATACCACACTTGAGAAACACCTTTGAGTAGGTAGGCCGCCAACTTTACCTTTTCTCTCAATGACACTCCCATAATAGCAACCACCTTATACACTTGGTCAATAAATTCTTGCGGATCTTTATCCAGTTTAGAACCATACAATTTGAGAGGGTTCATTCTTGTAAAGTCTCTCACTCTCAAAGCCAGTGTAGCCATATTTGGAGGGGCCATCACACCTTGGTTCACTATTGTTCATTGCTTGGACCAACATAGAAATGGCAGTCTAGAATTCAACATTAGTGTAACAACCCGAAAATTTTCTAAATATACTTATGGTTGGCATTATATGATGTACTACAAGCCATGTATGAGTTTTGGTGGCCATGGGTTGAGTTTAAGTGGCC